>JAVDBV010003683.1:0-13763 GCA_032619315.1 Piper longum | reverse complement strand
TCATATAAAGCATGTCAAAATTTATCATAAAGATAAAATAATTTAATAATAATCAATGTAAAAAATAGATTTATATTTTTTTACATTGCTATTTTTTGGTTCATTTTCTGATCGAATTCCAACCGAAATTTAAAGTCAAACCAAAATATAACGCTCATAAGAAATTCTGCTTTTTAAATTAACAAAAGCAAACTGAATTTGTTCGAAAATGAGCCGAACATGTAAAAGAACTATATTTGAGAGCCTGATATTTTTCAAGTACCTTTTTTCCCCTAAATACCAAATTAATTAAAAATGTATTTTTATAATTTATTATTAATCTAGGTGATTTCGACAAATTGTAGGTTTCTCGATAAGAAATTTGTTTCATGTTCGTTAGAGGGTAGGATCAAAGCCCCACTAACTACATGCCATGAATCATGATGGGTCTAAATTTTTTTCTTTTTAATTTGACCGATTATCCTAGAATGGCCTATACTGGGAGGCAATAGGAAAGTTCGCCGGGTTCAACTTTCTCCTACGTGCCCCTCGTCGAGTTGACGACGTACCTAAACCTGTTTCCCGCTGACGTCCTCAACAACCACCGCTACATTAGTCTTCCTTCTGTGCTCTGCAACCTCTCCCATCCCACTCGGTGCTGGCTAGCTATTACTGCTATGCCCGGGTATAACGAAGGGAGGCAAATGGGGGACGACGCATCGGACACCACCCTCGAGATCACCATGATGTCGTGCAAGGGCCTCCGATGCTTCAACTTCTTCCAGCGGCCCTCCTTCTACGCCGTCGCCGCCATCGGCCGCGCCGAGAAAACCCGCACTTCCCGCCTCCAGAAGCAGCGGACGCTCCCCGACGCCGGCGGCGGCTCCCACCCCGAGTGGAACCACGCCATCCGCTTCGACCTCGCCGCCGTTCCGGCCCCCGACCGCCCCGCCTTCTTCCTCGAGTTCGACTTTCTCGCCGAGGCCGCTCTCTTCGGCGACCGCCTCGCTGGCCGTGTGTTCGTCCCCCTCGTCGATTTGCTTGGCGGTGCCGCAGGCGGATCATCGGCCCGGCACGTCATGTACCAGGTGAGGAGCCCCGAGGGGAGGCCCAACGGCGTCCTTTCCTTCTCCTACAAGCTGGCCGGTACTCCTATGCTCCTCCAATCTTCTCCGACGCAGGAACCGAAACGGGCAGTGGAATGTGTTCGGTCTGGGATTTATCCGGTGATCGAACCGTTTTCGCCCCAATCTGAACCGGCGCCGGCCTACTGTCTTCCCCCTGTGCTGCCGGATCAGAAGTGCTTGATGTATTCTTCCCCGGCGCCGGCCTATCACCTACCACCAGGACAGGCTTTCGGGTATCCGGCGACGGCGCCGGCGATGCCGTACGGCGGGGGGCACGAAGATTGGTGGGTGGTAAATGAAAAGACGGGGGAGCAAAAGTTATACGCTGGCATCGATGCGTCTTGTGGGAGGAGAAGTCTGTACCCGACAGTTTGGTGAGTAAAATCGATGCGTTCTTGTTGATGCTTCTCTATTTTCTCTGTTTGTAAAAATTTGGGAACTTGCTTTTCTTTTCCTTTTTTACTTTTCTTTTCTTTTTAATGCATGGGAACTTGCTTGTGACTTCATAATGCTGGGAATTTTCATTGCATTTCACGAACTCACATGGGTGATTTTTGAAGGTTGAGGTCTTAGTTTGAACTTTGAGGTTCAAAATTGGGGTGTGTTTGGATTATGCTAAAATGAACGAAATTTTTTTTCCCCACATTTTTGTTTATTTAGTTTCTACTACAATGTAAAATTCCATCATATTTATTTTTTTACCCAAAAATAGAAAGAAATGGAAGAAAATAAGAATAATGGTACACAAGGTTTTTTTTATTCTTTGTACCAAATATATAAGGAAAAATTAAAAAAACATTATTATTATTATAATAATTATTATTATTTTATTTTACATCGACCCTCTCTTATTTTCTCAATATCAAAACAAACCCAGCGTTTGGAGAAGTCTGATTTGCTCAAAATTATAACGTTCTGATCATCAAAGAAAACTGGTCCGCTACATAATACAGGGATACATATGACTGGTTATTATTATATAAATATTGATTTAATTAAAACATCCTAACCACAAAATCTACTTAAAATGACTTAACTACATAAATTAATGTACAGATGAGAGAATCCGATGTTTCAAGTTGCTTAAACATTTTTAATATTCCAATAAAATTGATATTACATGAATGAAGAAGGATTTTTTTTAATGTTTTGTCAATCCTATTATTCGCACGTTGAGATAAATTGATATTTATATTATTTAACATAATTTTATCTTAAGTTTTGTTTGATTGGTGTAAAAAGGTAAAAGTTAAGGATGCAAATTTCTTAGTTTTACATTATAAAAAAATAATTGTGATATATCAAATGAAAAATCTCCTAAGAAAAAATCCTTTTTTTGTGTATTTTTTATAAAAATTTTGGTGTGATGAAATTTATAAGGAGGACTACTTGGTAGAAATCTTATTTGAATTTTACCACAAAATAATCTAAAAAATAGGAAGCCTTTTAATAAAAATTAATCTTTTTTATATGAATTACTATACATAGATTTCGTTGATTTTTCATTTGTTTCTTATTAACAAAACGGAGCCTTACTTACACTTTACACAATGGTTCAATGATATAAATGATCATGATCCATGTAAAATAAAATTGAAAAAAAATCAATATATTTTATTTTTTACATACACGATTATTTGTGAAATTTTCATCCTACAAATTAAATGGTCAATTAATTAATAATGAAGTTATTACATATTTTAGCGTTGTCAATTTATTTATCAACATACATTCATCTGAATATCCATGCCCTTCTTCTCATTGATTATTTTAAAGTGTGGGTATATCCATCCATATATAATTTTAACATATATTGTATGTAGATATGGGTGGTTGATCCGGTTCATAGAGCTATAATTCTAATTTCCAACAACATTGACGGCGGGTCGAATGACGTAGAAGCTTTATGTCACAACGACGGGATGCCTAACAACTTCAAAAATAAAATTACTTGCGTTATTTGCCTTGACCAAATTTAGTTTGTGTGGACAATTTGTTTTGCGTCTAATAATGACCCAAACCAACCGAAAGGAGTCAATCAAACTTGACTAAAAAATTTGAATTGGTTGGTAATAAAACACAATCATCACATCTTGATAAATTATTTTCTTATACGTCGACGATCTTGTTTACAAATTTTTTGCAATTGGCTCGGTTTGGTTCGGCTCGCGCTTATTAAATTTGTGTTAAAAAAAATACTCGGGTCAAAATATATAAATTCGTTTAACAACTAACAGAGCTTGAGTAAAGGAGTATTCGGCTCGACTCGACTCGAAACTCGAACTCGCTGTATTCAAATTCGAAAAAAAATTTGGCTCGGTTCTGCTCGTAAATATTATTGAGGTCATATTGAACTTATGTAGTGTTCAAAAAATTTTTTGATCATATAATTTAGAACATAAATATTTACTAGACTACTTGAACTAAGCTCAAATATTATAAATTTTAGATAAACTCGGTATGGTTCATTTATATTAAAGCTCGGCTTATTTATATTAAAGTTTGGTTCGGTTTATTTTATTTAGAGTCAAACTCAAGCACACTCATACTCGAGCTCAGCTTATTTACACTCATACTCAACCATGGACTTTTTCTATTCATAGACATTGGGGGCGGGGGTGTCAAGTGGGCCGGGCCAATTGTAAATATTTGATTTTATAGTCCAGTTTGAAAATAATTTTTATGAATCCCTTTAAATGAGAAGCCCTATCAGAGAAAAGATGGGAGAGAAGAAATCAGTCCTTATCCAAGGGAGCTCAAATTTTTTTTTCCAATTTTAAATATAATGTCCTACTCTTTACGCTGCATACCATCTTCAATATTAAATTCATACCCATTTTTTTTATATTTATTATATTCTAAAAATTCAGTTTTTTTAATTAAATATTAATGATAAAATATATTTTTAATATTGAATATCCGTACCGTGATTTAACCAAGAGACTGTTCAAATGATTTGAACCATGAGCCCAAGTCATGTTTGTGGATATTGGGCCATTTGATGGAACCATTTTGGGCCTTAACCAAGCACGGCCCATCAAGGCTCTTGGGTAGCCTTAGACTACCCCATGAAGGCCACGTCACCTTGGCGCCAAAATCCTCCCGCCAAAAACCTTCCCATCGTGCTTTCTTGGCCGCCATTTTTTGTGCTCTTGATCTTCTGATTCCATTGAAACTCTTGTTTCTCCAATTTCTGCAACTCAATGGTGCTCAATTTTGTTTGTTTTTTGTTTTTTTTTATTTTCATGTTGTTGTTGCTATTGTTGCAGAGGTTTTGATTTTGTTGGGTGTCTAGGACAATTCTGATAATCCGTCGTCGCCTACCTCCGCTGGATTTAGCACCGATCGCCTGCCGCCGATCACCAGCCAGGGCGACGACGACCATTCCTCCTCCTCCGGCGACGAGGCGTCGGTCGACCCCGAGATCATTCGCGATGAGCCGGAGGATGTCGAGGAGGAGGAGGAAGAAGGGGAGGATCTCTACCATGACAACTACTTGGAGTTTGTTCACGTTTCTTCTTGCAGATCTGTTTTCGAAAATTCGATTTTGTTTTTTTTTCCCGTGTGCGATGAGCTTGAAAGTTGAGTTCTTTTCAGTGATTATCGGCGGCTGGACGAGCACGACCAATACGAGTCGTTGGGCCTCGACGATTCCCTGGAGGACGAGAGAGATTTGGATCAGATTATGGAGGACAGGAGGGCCGCCGAGGTTGAGCTTGAGGCAAGAGACCGACGGTTTGGAGGCAGTAGGAAGCTTCCTCACCTTCTCAACGAGCAAGGTTGGTGACCTCACGAAGAGTTTTGAAAGACAACAACCATTTTTTATATAATGTTTTATTCAATGATCTGTGCTTAAAGCTTTCGTTTCACTTCTCCACTCCACTCCACTTTGGGCTGGTTCCCTTGTCTAGAGAGTCCACTTTTCACCTCTAACAGTTACTGAGTTGGTGTATAGGCTTGACTATGAGCGACTTGAATGCCTTCCTTCCTAATACTTAGTTTTATCATCTAGTTGTTATTGTTCGAAGGTTGTTCAATTTGCTTGTGTCAATGGCATGTAGACAGAAAATTGCTTTTTCTTTGAACTGAATATGCTTATCACATTTGACAAGGAAGCATCTAAATATTATCTCCTCGTCATAAAATTAATGGCCCAGCTTTGACATTTTAAAGAAATTTGCTAGTAGGCTTCAAAACTGACACCGTAGCTGCTGCTAATAGCTCAAAGCGACTAGCAAATCAATTAATTCCTGAACTTATATTTTGAGGAACTGGAATGTGTACAAATGTTAATAATTCACGAGCAATGCCGAAAATGCACAAGCTAGATAATTGAGGTCTGTGTAACCAAGACATCTGGCGTATTTGCTTTGATTGCTTATTAATTTGCGCCAGGAAAAAATATATGTGGTTTGCAACTTCTTCCTTTCTAAAAAGAGTGCCCGTTGTAGTTAACTTTCCGTCTATCTTATTTGTGCAGACACTGATGATGATATTAGCTTCAGGCCTTCAAAAAGATCTCGAGCAGATTTCAGGCCACCGCGTGGTTATGATGACACTGATGGTGGAACCCCAAGTTCTCCTGCCAGGTCACAGGGAAATGTGAGGGATGATGTGCCATTTACGGATCAGACTGATGCATATGAGGTCAAACTCCATAGAAACTTGTTTATGAAGTAAATTGTGTTAGATATTTTCTTCCCTCACCCACTATTGCATTTCCCAGGAAGATGATGAGGATGAGGATGACGAAAGGGACATGTATGAAGCCCAGGGAACTTTGAGAGAGTGGGTTACTAGAGATGATGTGCGTAGATTTATTGCAAAGAAATTTAAGCAGTTTTTGTTGACATATACTAATCCCAAGGGGGATTATGAATACATTCGGCTGATAAATGAGATGGTTTTAGGTAATACTTATAGGTCCAAACGATTGGTTTTTAACTTTTACTTTATTCTTATTTAGTCTAAATAATTTCCTGCTGCTTCCTCATTCAGCCAATAAGTGTAGCTTGGGGATCGATTTCAAACAATTCATCCATGTACACCCTACCTTAGCTATCTGGCTGGCAGATTCTCCTCATCCAGTTCTGGAAGTTATGGAGGAGGCCACAAAGAATGTAGTATTTCAACTGCATGAGAATTACAAGAAAATACATCAGAAAATTTATGTCCGAATTGCCAACTTACCAGTATATGATAAGATACGTGATATAAAGTAAGACTCTAGATATTGGAAATCTTTAATCTTTCTTGAAAGGGGGTCATTGGTGGAATTAACCAGATGATATGTGTTTATCTGCAGGCAGGTGCATCTAAATACCTTGATTCGCATAGGAGGGGTTGTTACAAGGCGATCAAGTGTCTTTCCTCAGCTACAGCAAGTGAAATATGATTGCAACAAGTGTAACACAACTCTTGGGCCATTCTTTCAGAACTCATATTCCGAAGTCAAAGTTGGGTCATGCCCTGAATGTCAATCAAAAGGCCCCTTCACTGTTAATGTTGAGCAGGTGAGCAAGAATACACTACTTTTTTTCTTCCTTGCCTGTCATGACTGTATTGTTATGAGATTCAGATTATCCACCTTCTAAATGAAAACTTTAATTGACAGACAATCTATAGGAACTATCAGAGGCTCACCTTGCAGGAAAGCCCTGGAACTGTACCAGCTGGTCGACTTCCAAGATACAAGGAAGTGATACTTCTGAATGATTTGATTGATTGTGCTCGACCTGGGGAAGAAATTGTAACGTTCCTATTCTACTTGTTAGTCAAGAGTTAGTATTAGAGATAAATGATCAGCGAGGATTTTTGGCATTGACAATGTCCTTATTTGCTTCCCAGGAGGTTACAGGGATTTACACAAACAACTTTGACATGTCATTGAACACGAAGAATGGCTTTCCTGTCTTTGCAACTGTAATTGAAGCAAACCATGTCACTAAGAAGCAGGATTTATTTTCAGCTTACAAGCTCACTAAGGAAGACAAAGAAGAAATTGAAAAGCTGGCTAAAGATCCAAGAATAGGAGAAAGGGTTTGTGTTATCTATATTTAGGATCTAATGGTCATTTATTAAATGAATGTTTAGACATTTAGCTATCTCATTGGCTTTGCAGATCATAAAATCTATAGCACCATCTATTTATGGCCATGAAGATATCAAAACTGCGATTGCATTGGCAATGTTTGGAGGGCAGGAGAAAAACGTGAAAGGAAAGCACAGATTGAGAGGCGATATAAATGTTCTTCTCCTTGGTGATCCTGGAACAGCCAAATCTCAATTTCTTAAGTAATGCTAGTTGTAGTACAGAAAAATTTATTGAAGAATGATTGTTTTGGAGTTCAATTCTCACTAACAGCTGTGCTCGGCAGGTATGTTGAAAAGACTGGCCAGAGAGCTGTCTATACAACTGGAAAAGGAGCTTCTGCTGTTGGTCTCACAGCAGCTGTTCACAAAGATCCTATTACAAAAGAATGGACACTTGAAGGTGGAGCCCTCGTCCTAGCCGATAGAGGGGTCTGTTTGATAGATGAGTTTGATAAAATGAATGATCAGGACAGGTAAGATAATTGGTTTATATGAACAAGATGAAAAAATGCCTGCAGTATGTTTCACCATCTTGATAGAATTTGATGTCCTACTGCAGAGTAAGTATACACGAGGCAATGGAACAACAAAGTATCAGCATATCTAAGGCTGGAATTGTTACTTCTCTTCAAGCACGATGTTCTGTTATTGCAGCTGCAAATCCAATTGCAGGAAGGTACCCAACTGACGCCCATGTCTTTGTTGAAGTGATATTCTGCCACAATTGTACTGCTTTCAATAAGTGGAAATTTGATAAGTTAGTCCTTCAAGAAATTGTCTGAAAGGTATTATTTTTCAAATTATTTCTGGCAAATTAACCTTTTCATTAATAATTTTGCACGTGTTTTGTTTAGGTATGATTCATCGAAGACTTTCTCACAAAATGTTGAATTGACTGATCCAATTGTATCCAGATTTGATGTCTTATGTGTTGTGAAGGTTAATATTTAGCTTTACTAAGTCTCATGTATGTGTTGGATCCGCAACTTTACTGTGCTAAACTTTAAATGTTACAATGCAGGATGTTGTCGATCCAATTGCAGACGAAATGTTGGCTAATTTTGTGGTAGATAGCCATTTTAAGTCACAACCAAAAGGAGCTGTTATTTCTGATGAGGAGCTGAGCCAACAATCGATATTGGATGATCCTGAGGTTTTATTCTGAACTCTTCATTTTTGGCATCTAATTATCTATATGCACATTTAATCTCAAATCTGATTACAATTATTATGTGCTACTATATTAGATACTTTCCCAAGAGATGCTTAAGAAGTACATAACCTATGCCAAGTTGCATGTCTTCCCTAAATTGCATGATGCTGATTTTGAGAAACTTACACACGTCTATGCTGAGCTTCGGAAAGAATCTTCAGTCAGTTTTCTGCAAATTCCATAATTCAATTACATGTTTTGTTTAATAGAAGTTGATCTTTATAACTTTTGTTGGATAATTGCCCTAAATGTCCCGAAGTACTGTTTTGTTTCTGCAATCAAGACATGTTAATATCTGAAATGCAGCATGGCCAAGGGGTTCCAATTGCAGTGAGACATATAGAATCCATGATTAGGATGTCAGAAGCGCATGCAAGAATGCACCTGAGGAACTATGTTTCTCAGGAAGATGTTGATATGGCTATCCGAGTACTACTTGATTCTTTCATATCAACACAAAAATTTGGTGTGCAGAAAGCTCTTCAGAAGGTTCACAATTATCTTTTCTATATTTCAAACAAGTGTCTTCTATCAGATATTTTTTACTTGAGTGCTTGATTAGTACTGTAGTTTACTAGTTTTGACTTTCTGTTTTTGCTTTTCCTGATATCTTACATGTTAAAGTGGATCAACTAGGCGTGGGTTTGTCATATGAGTAACAGTTTATAGAAATTGTCAATGCAGAGCTTCAAGAAATACATGACATTCAAAAAGGACTACAACGAGTTGCTATTGTTTCTTCTGTGTGGCCTGGTCCGGGACGCATTGCACTTTGGCGACATAGTAGGTGGTTCCAGCCATGGGCCTGACCATGTCAGAGTGAGGGTTCGAGATTTGCAGAACAAGGTATGGAAATACCTATCAATACTCCACACATCATGCTAGGCAACTTGATTAACTTACAAGTCGAGGATTTATTTGGTGGTGCAGGCAGAGGAGCATGAAATATTTGATTTGAAGCCATTCTTTACGAGCAGTCGGTTCTCGGATGCACATTTTCTTCTTGATGAAAGCAATGGTTGGATCAAGTTCCCACTTGGGGAAGCCATGGGTGCATAATTATCGCTGTAGAAAGCACTGTTTCCATCTTGACTCCAAATAGTTTGTGAAAGTCATATATAGATCTTTTAAGACGATCGGCCTACTGAATTTTGAAATGTGTTTATGCCCCGCTTCTCAGTTTAGTACATTTCCGCCTCAGTGGGTGGTTTAACTTAATTTATACAGCATGAACTTGCAACTCTTTGAAGTAATCTGATCAAATAAATGTTTTATGCGTGGCTTTGCAAAAAAAAAAATTAGGGGTGTCAAAGTTTTTCGCTGGGGACTAAAAGATAAACTTGGAAAACTTAAGAGCAATTTGGTGAATGGGACTGTAAACAAGCTTCCGCGTATTTACTGTCAAGTTCGGTTAGGTGATGATGAACAACATGATACAACGATAATACTGAATAAGAACTAACAAAAACACCCACCATTGCGCGGTGTGACAGAAACAAGCAAAAATGAAAATATTAGGACACCATCCTTGTATAGAATGTTTTTTAATGGACGGTCACAGAGAAATAATAATAATGATAATAAAGACCCTGTGCTGATATCTTCTTTGTATTTCTAAATATCATTTAAAAGACTCACATCATCTGTATATTACTATTAAATGCCACACGCTTGAAACGCGACTAAGAAAATTGGTTTTAGATCAGTTAGTCAACTTTGCCCTGTCATCAAAATATAACCGAAAAACAATTCTATTTGACCTCAAGGGATTTATATTTTTTATAAAAATCGAGGTATAGCTAATATTAGGTATGACCTCTGCTATTAATGATTAATATTACTAAATTAATTATAATTTTAATATTGTTGTAGTAGTCATGTTTTGTTCAAATCAGTTATTTTAATTTTTTTTTTTATTAAATTTCACCTCTTAAAGGAAGCTCTATTTGGCGACTATCATAACAAATAACCTTATGATATTCAAGTGTAAAACACATAATTAAAACCAACATTATTTTTATATTGTGTTTAGGGTAATCATATACAACATTGGAGAATCATTGGCTACCTAATTTACCAATGTTATTAGCTAAATAACATGGTCAAGATTAATACTGAAATTATTATACATAAGATAAATAATATTTTTTAATAAAAAAATAGTGTATAAGTGATGGTATGTAGCACCCGCGGCGCCAAGTGTGAAAACCCACGTGGCATCTAAGGTTGGCGTTAACGAAGATGTTCTCTGTGGGTGGCGCACTTCTTAAAATGTACCGCAAGCGGGGCCTATTTTCGATGCAAGGAAGGTGTTTGATAGAATAGCCGACAGGAACTGCGTCTCCTGGACTGCTATGATTACTGGGTATGCTGCTGATAGGTGTGCTAGCGAGTCCCTGCAGCTGTTTCTGAGTATGACAGGGGAGGCGTCGATGGAAGTGAACGAATTCGCGTTTACTGCCGTGCTTAGCGCTTTTGCTGATGCTGAGGTCGTGGACGGTGGCCGCCTGGTACATGGTCTCGCGGTAAAGACCGGTTTTTGTGCTTCGTGGCTGATGAGAACGCCTTGCTCCATGTATGCCAAGTGAGGCTGTCTTGACGACGCGCTCAAGGTTTTTGAGGTGTCGGGTGATAAGAATGCCATCACATGGTCTGCGATTGTGACTGCGCACGCTCAAAATGGTCGCTCGGATGAGACTTTGACGTTGTTCTCCGAAATGTAGTTTATGGGAATTAGGCCGAGCGAGTACACGTTGGTTGGGGTGTTAAAATCTATTAGCAATTTGATGGCTCTCAGAGAAAGAAAACAGATTAGTGGGTATCTTATAAAACTTGGTTATGATTTACATGTTTACATTAGATGCTCACTAGTGGATACGTACGCAAAATGTGGCAGCATCGATGATGTTAGACTAGGATTTGATCAGCTTGGTGAGCCTGATCTTGTTCTTTGGTCGACAATGATCGGAGGATGCGTGCAAAATGGTGAGAACGACGGCCTTGATGTTGTATGATAGAATGGAATCCCAAGGGCTCGAGCCTAATGAGCTCACTGTTACGGCCTTGAGTAGTGGATGTAATTGGGTACTAGGATTTTGGTGGTTGTTCCTAGTATTCCCGCATCGAGTGGTAATGGTGGCTATCCGAGTGGTGGAAATAACTTACCGAGGATAACACGTGTTATAGTTGCAGGGTGAAGTATGGTGCTGCCGAGTGATCGAGCATGACCGAGCATTACGGGTGCGCATGGCGTCGAGTGCCGAGCCAAATTACGGAACGGTGCTCGGGTGTTAGCAAGTGCGGACGTTGGTGCTAGGAGCAGCAGGCTGGTGCAAGCGGTGGTGAATTCTGGTCTGGGGAGCCGCACAGAATTGTGATAGAGTATCTTTGCTGGGAATTCTAGTGGAACTAGGATTCCTGTGTTTTGGCCGAAATTTGCTGGTGCAACCAGGGAATTGGTTTGGTTAGTCGATGCTGGTCAGGGTCAAATCGTGTGGGTGAGACATGATGGCCAAGGAGCAGCCAAGGGGTTTTGGCGAATCTTTGAGATCTTGTGAAGATATCCCATAGGGATCAGATAACAGAAGGATTGTGTTTATCTATTTGCTCCAACACATCTTGGGGATAAATATCAAAGGATGAGTCATGCTTTGGAGGATTGAAGATCAAAGGATGAGTCATGTTTTGAAGAATCTAGATGAGATCTTTGAGTTGGAGATAAACATGAGTTGAAGCCTATATAAGGAGGATAGTCGTGGTGCATCATCCAGATCTGGGGAAAGGTCCAGAAATTGGAGAAGGACGTGGGAGAGAATTCTTGTGGGAAGAATTGGCCGAGAGGAAGGAGTCTTGTGGAGTTGTTGTAGCCAGGGTCTTGTGCAAAGAACTGGAACTCCATTGAAGAACTGCTGGAATCATGGTACACGTCGAGTCCATAGCCTTTATGTGCTTTGTCTTTTGAGAGAATTGCATGTAACCAAGTCGGGCCTGTGGGAGGACGACTTGAGGGTTGTGTCGGATTGTTTGTGGGAAGCAATCGTGTTAGTCCAAGGGTGTGCGCAACATTGGGGCGAGGCAGTGGGGGCTGTCCACTAGCCGAGCAAGTGCTTGAAGGGAAGGTAGAGTGCTTGTAATCCTTGTATTTGTTTGATAATATAAGGTTGGGATTTGTTTCCCGTATATCTGTGGTTTTCCTCGTTGGTTATCGTTTGTAGACAAGGGACTTCTATTTCCAGGTCGTGGTTGAAGTTTACAAGGGATCAGTTTCGGGAACTGGTCACTGGTACAAGCAAGGGCAGACGACACGACTTCGAATACGGATACCGGTATTCGGAGCGGTTGGGTGACTCGGTGTCATCTAGGTCTCGGGACAGCGTATCGCTAAAACTAGCGGTAGCCGGGAGCGCTGTGTCGGTGCTTGTGGAGTCAGGCACATTCTGATCGAGCGAAGGATTGCGAGTGGAGTTGCGGTATCGGGTAAGCAAGAATTCCAATATTTGCACCGGTAGCCTCGATATCGGTGTTTTGGATGAACACTTGTGCGTGTTTGAGATTTGCTTCCGCGGGGTGTTGTTAAATTGTGTTGGCTGAGTGTTTCCAGGGGGGAATACGCCATCATGGTGCCTTTGGTGAACAAATAATTCTACCATACTGATAGGGCCGTGACACTTACCATGGTAAGCGTGCTGAGTGCCTATTCTAATCTTGCTGCTTTGGAACCTGGTAAACAGCTTCATGATCGGACTGTTAAGCTTGGGCTGGGCTTTTCTGTTTCCATCAGAAGTGCTCTGTCAAACATGTATGCAAAGAGTGCTAATGTTGAAGATGCTACAAATGTCTTTCAAAGAATATGGTCGAGGGATGTTATTTCCTGGAACTCCATGATATCAACACTGTGCCAGAATGGTTGTGGTGAGGCAGCATTACAGTTATTTGAGGATATGCTACGTGAGGGCACAAAACCTTTGTGAACTTCATTTCTGCTTGTAGCCATGTGGGTCAGGTTGAGAGAGGATGGTCATACTTCAAAATAATGCTGGACGATTATGGCATTTCTCCCAACTCGAACATTATGCTTGCGCAATGTTGCACAAATCGGCCGATTCTAGTGGAATCGGCCAATTTAAATCAGATCGGCAGTATGCCGATCCAATTTTGGGGCCGAATCGACTTTTAAGTCTGTCGAGTTATCGCGATTTCGACCGATTTAAATCAGAATTGGGGTGAAACGGCCGGAATTGGTTTTTTTAGTAAATTATTAAAATACCCTAGGTATGATATTTATTAAATTATTTAAGAATGGGTAAAATTATAATTTTGATTTTAAAAACCTACCTGATGACGGTGGCGGC
>JAVDBV010003682.1:0-13192 GCA_032619315.1 Piper longum | reverse complement strand
GGCCCCATCCTGCCCTGTTGGAGGAGCAAAGGAGCGACAGCAACTACGGAGAGAAGGTAAGGGGTATTTTTATTATTATAAACTTTGAATTCTTATTTTACCTATATATAATTAAATTATATAATATAAAATCAAGAGTATTTTAGTAATTTATGCAAAACCGGTTCAAAAATCGATTCTATCCCAAATTTGAATCGAATTCGACCCGATCCAATTTAAATCAGCCGATTATATTGAGACAAAGTCAACCCATCAACCCAAGTCAAATAGAGTGGATTCAGGGCAAATAAAGCCCCCCCCCCCATGCTTTGACTTTGATCTCAAATAAAATTTCGATTCGAACTAAAAGAAATTAAGCTTACAAAAAGTTCAAGTGTGATCGAATTGTTTAGTATTAAGATGTAATGTAGCAACGACTTTCCATTTTGTCTACTTTCCAAATTTATGTTCAGCGTAGACATTAAGCATTCCTTTGATCTCACTGTATAAAAGATGGATTTTGCCAAACGATGAATCCAGGGAAAATTGTTTACATTTAGACCCCCTCGATTTGACACCATAATTACCAAGTCAATTTATTCGGCACCTACAAAAGCTCAAGCTTCCTACATTTCAATTCAAGTCAATTTTCGAACTAAATTTATAAAAGTCGAGCATCGAGCTCTATTTGAGCAATAAGGAAGGCCTAGTAATACAACATAAATATATGATCCATTCTGATTAGCTCCGCTTCGATCTTCTCCTTCTCAATCCTGGTTCCCTTTTAGTTAGTTAGTTGGGCTACGAGCAATTAACCCTTTCCTCCATCTAATATCCTCTCATACGTTAAATTGAAATGTTCAGAATGAGCACTGATGAAATGATTGGTGGAAACCTGTTTATGGTAGCAGCCGCATACACTTCTCTACCCGCAAACTCGCACAACATGATACAAATTTCCGGCGCGCGACTTTTGAGACATGTTTACCTCACATGCAATTTGATCTTTATCGTAGCCAAATCGCAACGCCACCAAAAGGAAACGCAATCGCTGATACCACTAGGTTCGAAGAACAGCTCAATTTGAAGAACAATTAGTCTGTTTAATTATGGTCCAAGAATTATATACAAGCTGGCAGGTAATGCACGGCCCTTCACGGACACTACAAAGCATAAGAGGCAAATAACATATACAAAACTGACACGGTATCATTTTTAACCCTAGAGATGCCAACCGCGACAAGGAAGCATTTGCAGAATAATACAACAGTCATCACGTCAATGCGTATATATGAAGCGAACCTGTTAGGGTTCTAATTACATATAAAATGCTCAACAAATTTGAAGACAAGGATAGCTCCAAACTAGTCCACAGTTCCAGGTTCTCGGTGTAAACATTAAAACTTGTGCATACATGGGAGTATTGCTGGTTTCTTTCTCCTTTCTCCTCGACAGTGGCAACTGCCAACTTACACCTCACAATGTAGTCTGACTACAATTGAATACTATGATACAAGACTAACTAATCTTTCCCTTTCAAAATGCTAAAATACTTGAACTCCAGTGCTCAACAGAATTCCTGTCTACTGCAAATATGGCTCCTTTCTAGTAATAAATTGGAGTTAAGCATCTGAAATTTGCACTCTACATCCTCGATCATGCTCCAACTAAAGCTAAATTTGTCTCTAGAACTTAAAACTCAATCAACAGGGTAAAAACCAATAAATCAACACTCACCTGAAACAAAAATAACTTAGGGCCCACCTATTAAACGACCTGTATAAACAAGAAGAAAAGACGAGGTACACCCACAAAGAAAGATTAGAAGTGCTCCTCTCAACCAAAATCTATTGATTCTACAGAAATTCACTTTAACGCCTATGAAACATCATTCAACACCGATCTAATACCAAATATCCTCGGCGAAAAGTCCCATCAGCCATTCATCTAACTAACTGTTTCTTACACTTTGCTATTTTATACTACAGCAAAGAGGTAAGGAACAGTTAGAAAGAAGACATAATTAATCAGAAGTCCTCCAAAAATAATGAAGAGAAGTCGTTCCACCTCAACCCTAAAAGTAGTCCATTAAATTAATTCACGAGAACAACAGTGCTTTTTAAGCACAATTATGACAAAGCCCCCTCCCCTTCTTATCATGGCTTCTTCTCGATTGATCCATGGCATAAGTATGTGGGGGAAAAAAACAATTTGACAAATGAACTAAACAGTAGTTCATACCGTCCCTATCCAGGTAACAAAGATGACCACCTTCCTCCAGTATCTAATCTACAGCTATAATCCCTGTTGGCAGAATGCCCACTGCACCATCTACACGTACTATGATCATATTAAATAAAATGAATTTACAAAGAGAAGAAGCAATCAAAATTTCACACGGTCCACATAGACAACACCAAGTAATCATCTTTCTCCAAAACCAACTTTATTCATTAATATACTTCCTTTGGGCAGAATGTCATCTGCACCATCTACATCGATTTAATTAAAATACAAGCAGTTGAAAATAAGTTAGTCATCAAAATTGATCCCCACAGATAACAACTTAATCATCTTTCTCTAACACCAAATTTATGAAATTATATACTTCCTCCAAGCAGATTCCCCTCTCCTGAACCGTCATCTATACGAACATCAATTTGACATAAGAGGGAAAAAAGAGAGAGAGAGCATATATAGAGCAGTAAGCAGTTAGAATAGAATCAAGTAAGCAACCAAAATTTCATCAGATCAAAACAAAGTAACCACTTTTTTTTTTGTTTCTTCTGCAGAATATGATTTATTGAACCTGTGTTTCCTCTTTTAACCATGTACAAGTATACGAACGAACAAAGAAACAACAACAACAACAACAACATCAACTGTCATCAATCGGAGTGGGGGGGTTGGCGCACTAAGACCACCGCATCACAAATGCCACCATCCCATCCCATCGCCGTGAACATGAAGATGATCCGTAAATAGGGAGAGCCTGTCTACCTTGAGGGGCGGAGGAGGGATCGGAGGAGTCGGGAGAAGGCGAAGCGGATGCGGGGGTAGGCGCGGAGGGCGTGGACGGCGGTCCGCCGGAGGGCGACCTCCACCGTCTCCACGAACAGGTTAAGGCTCCGGATTGGGGGGACGTAGAGCGTGAGCGGCGCCGCCGAGAACGCCACCGCGAACAACAACTGCATCATCTCTTCTTCCTCCACTTCTTCGTCTTCTTCTTTCGATTCCTTCGCTCTGCAACAACAATTTTCGTGAAGAATTTAAGAGCTTGGAAATTTTCCGGGAAGATGTGTATTTTTTTTATGTTGGCCGAGCCTTGAGCTGCCCATTTAAGCCCCGACACGCCGCGCCGCCCCCCTCAAGATAAGTTTTAACTTTAAAGAGGCACAAACCCAATGATTGGCTAACGACTTGAGTCTTAGCTACGCCGATTTAAGAGACTGATTATTACTGTGGTGATGAATGTATTTAGAGTTCAGATCGAAGTTGTTGGTAATAGAGTTGATTAAAGATTGAGTCAAGCTTAATTAATCCAATTTGATCTTTTTTTTGTATTTGGGTTTGAATCAAGATTATTGGTGCTTGAGCTTATTGAAGTTTGAGTCGAGCTTCATCCTATTTAATTTATATAAATAATTCTTTCTTCTTTTAGTGTCCGGTTATCCGTTATAATTTTTATTAATTTTTTATCTTAAAATTAGAATACTTCAATTTGTCATATATACTTGTATTAAATAAAATGATATATTCGTTAGAACTATTTCTTTTATCTTATATTATCACAAGTTTATACTTTAATTATTATTATAAACCTATTTTACAAAAAAATAATGTGTGTGTACAATTTCACAAAATAGTGAATTTTGAGTGTGATTCCAATATGCACAAGTTCAACATTGCTTTTTTCTTACTTGCATTCAAATTTAATTCTATCAATATTTAATAATCTTATTGTAGTAACTAAAACCATGGGCTGGCAACCTATGAAGGGAATTCATCGTATAAAATAAGGCGGGCGCTAGAAGCTGCCGACACCAACCAGTCATCGTGGCGGTTATTGTGTGGGAGTACCCAATTTTATTCATGTGCAGGAGACGAGAAGGGTTTGACGGACAAGTGCGTGTGAGGCTCTCCTCGTGTCATCATTGACCAACGGCTTTGTCATATTATTATGGGTTGGATCCGCCCCTCTAAATATCTGCCTCACACAATTCATGTGTTTTTTTTTTGGAAGATCACAGATTCACAATTCATGTTTGAGGCGTCTACCATACACACTTTATTATTGTTGTTGGCATGTTGCTGCGGGGAATTCATCTTCGTAATGTGATGTGGTCTTGGTTATTCAATAAGAGGCAACGAGCAAATGCAAGTAAGGTTGTTGCTAAAATGCTGGATTACTAGTCTCTGGAGGACGGACTAACGCACAGAAGCTACTTGTCAAATAATTGTCTTAATTCTGGAGTTGTGCTGCTAGAAACTCCAGCTGGAGCAGACTTTACTTCAAACAGATCACCAGAAATGCTTTCAACAACCTCATCTTCACTGCCCATAAGTGAGGCCACCAGCTTCGCACCAGCAATCTTCTGGCATAATGAACACACAAAATATCAGCCTTTTTACACCAAATCTAGAACACTTGTATCCGCCATTATACACCTATTTACACAACAAATAAAAGGCGTGGCTTGATTAAAATGAATCAAAACTCAAAAAATGTGGGAGATAAAAGGAGGTAAAAATCATTAGAAGAAAATTTTTATCACAGACAAGAAAGATGGCATCCAAAGCTAGCTTTTCTGAAAGCTGCCATACGTAAATACTCTATATATATATAGAAAAGAAGTTAATCCACTGACAGATAGCTATAAGTCTAACACATTCACATAAAGAGAGAGGTTAACGTCAGTTATACCTTCATCGATCCATTTTTAAGAGCCTTTACCGATAGCTTCAGCAACTAGGACGAATACGGAAGAATTGCATATTTTAAGTGGTAGACAGATGAAAATAAAACCTGAAAGCAGGCTGCTCTGATCTCTACATTGGTATCTATCTGCCGATGTAAAAATAACAGACAAGAAAATCAGTGGCGTTCAATCACATTAAACAAACCGAGGGAATAAAATGCCTTCTACGTACCTCAACATAACGAGTAAGTAGTGGAATTGTTGCATGACCAAATAACTGCTTGCCAAAATCTGATACCTTTTGAAAAGCACTAATTAAGATGTTTGCCAGGCAGAGGCGGTAAGTAATGGGCTTTGATGACTCAATAAGCATGGCAGCTCCAACTGAGGATGTGTCATCAAGGTGTCCATTCGTGGTTTGCATTTGAGCCCTTCCATCCACATGTGAATTGCTATTGATCTGTTTAACGCTGCACCATCTTTCAATAAAATACACCCACAGACACGATGGGTTATAAACTGTTAAGGTAAAAGTTATCCATCCCACAAAGTACATACATACACAGGCAGATGATACCACATATACATACTCTTGAGTCTCTAACAAGAGATACCACCAAACATGCAAGATTAGGTATATATAGTATTTAGTTGCACTCATCTATATCATCATAATTCTGTCAACAGCAAAGATTTTGCTCACAACTAAACAGCAGTCATTGAAGGCATAGCCACAGAAATAAGAAAAGAGGTCTTGCTATTAGAAGAGTCTTTTTGTTGCTGCAAATGCTGTAGCTCTGTGCATATCATTAATGCTAAACAGTCAATGCAACCATGCTGAACTTTATAAACTACACATT
Source organism: Piper longum (assembly GCA_032619315.1). Taxonomy (NCBI): domain Eukaryota; kingdom Viridiplantae; phylum Streptophyta; class Magnoliopsida; order Piperales; family Piperaceae; genus Piper; species Piper longum. Next base: position 7,434 of record JAVDBV010003682.1, on the reverse strand, counting down.
AAAGTAGAAGATGGTAAATATTTTCCCAGCACTCAAATGTATAATTCTGTAGAGAATAGGCTTTATACCTTCAGTGTCCTCCAAAGATGGTACTAAATAGTTTGTCCAGCAACTCTTGCATTTTCAACATCACAGGATGTGAAACCGTTTCCTTACCCCAGATCTGAAAAAAAGAAGAAGAAGAAGGAGAAGAATCAAGCATTATATATATTTATAGAAGTAGGGGATACCCAGGTGAACTCCCACAGTAACCTGAGGATCCATATCACCTCTCTAGGCAAAATAAGGGCTATAGAGGGAAGAAACGTGGAACGACCAAAAGCTGGAGGTCGAGGTGACATTTGAAATCAATCCGACGAGTGAGCACACTCATCAATAGAAGTGAAGTTCAATAATCTTTAATTGTATAAATAGTGAGGGGGCGGGTGGTGTTGACTATGTCCTACACTGCAGAAACTTGACTGTGCCTGAAAGTGAGCAGTGACAATTCCATACAATGAAGAGTGATCTTCATTCTTAACCGCCAGGACCCAAGACCTGGAGGACTAAATCATGTTGGACAAGCCACTAGAGGTTTAGCAAGTCTCTTTTGAAGCGTAACTTTGTCACATGCCGTTTGTCACCGTCCTCTTTCAAGAACGTATCTCTCATCCTTAATTTTGTAACTGTCACAGGGTCACACTTAGGGCTAAATTTTTCACCCTAACTACTCCTTACGGCGTATTTCCCTCCCTGAAAATACCAGCCTTCTCATTTGTTCGCAACAACTGACTGCTATGCAAGCGGTACATGATTGCAATGCGGGCACCAACACATTGTTAATCGACCACGGTTAAGGATTGTATCGGGCCCCGGCCACTGTTCACCCATACCTGTATGGAGACATACACAATCACCAAGTCTCGGCGCTATGTGTCCCCGACCAGACATCGGAATCACCGGTCCAGTCTTCGGTAGCCAAATACGATGTAACACCACAAGATTACGGGAACTCTTCCCAATCTCTATTCCAATAATATAAATACAGGAATATAAGTAATCTACACCTTAGACTGTTTGCCAGTCGTGGACATGCAAACCCCACGACTTGGCCTCTTGGCCCTCACTCGACAGGCCTAACCCCTCAGCTCACCAAGCCTCTGGGTGTCGAACAACACAAGTGGGACCCTTGGTCTAAGGGTAGAACCCGACTACTCCGATAGTCTCTCTTGGAGGCTCAGACCAACTTCACGACCAGGCAGTAGCTTCCCCCAAGTCCCTCTCCCGACCAAGGTGGCTCTCCTCCACCGAGAGCTCACTTCTCCTCTTCTCTTCTCCGGTTGTTCTCCCACTCTCTGCTCTCCACAAAGAATGACAACTCCTTTATATAGAAGTCCAGGGCTAATGTGCAACACGTCATCACTTGGATCCTCACCATCCAAACCTTTGATCAATGGCTCGAATTTGATCAAACACTTCATTGGCCTCTTCGAGTTCCATCACCGTTGGCTCCCCGATCAACAGTACACCTTGCTTCAAATACATCATCCAACCCTTGGTGTTTTATCTACAAATACCGGAAACTCCCTTGGTGCGTCTTGGCTAAGTGATTGAGCCCTTCTGGTTCGACTCAGCCAACCCTTGTATCGGCCCACTATTAGTATGTTATAGACTTGCACCCACTAATGGACACGGTACTAGTTGCCCGGCATACTTGATCATGGTGTTTGGTCATCTGCACCCTTCGCTCCCACTAGCCTTGACCTCGCCCGCGTCTGGACCATTAGACCCCACGCACTCCAAATTAGTGGAATCCAAGCATTACTCAGGATAAAAGCACATACCTAAAAGCACCTAGAGATTTTAATGAGCATAAACATGTAAGATAGGACAGACTCATAAACATGGCATTACCACAAGAGAGGTGCAGACAGTAAACAAGTACGCCTTCAAATTTAGCATGTCTTGTAACTCTGCAGCACTTTGTAACTGAGACAGAATAATAGGTAAAACCACCTGAAAATAAAATAGCACTTACTGTCCAACAGGTTAGGAAATAATGTTATAACATTGGATGACTGATTATTCCGGAATACTGAAGTGAGAATTTATGTATTTGATCACATGAACTCCAAAATAAATGCAAGGTTGGTCGCCCATATAACTGCAAGCAATCAAAAGCCCATTTCGACTTTAACTTAGTAGCTCTTATCTAGATGAACCCATACAAATAAGAACTAGCAAGACTGGTGCTCAGCAGGATAGTCAATAGCTGCATGTAACCACTTGAGGAGCATATAGTTCAAAATGTATACCTGAGGATGAAGACGCCCACAAAGCTCTGCAGCAAGTTTCCGAACTTCTTCAAACTCCAATGGATTAAACATTCTGTTTCATTCATGAAAAGAACGGTGTCGATAAAAACGTAACCTAATTCACATGGCATATGCCCGAAATGTAAAAAACCCCATCATGGACTTTACATTTACCTGCAGAATAGAAATGCACCGACAGAACCACGATCATCAATATCAATAAAGCAATCTAAAACTCAAGAGAAAAATTTAAGTTCTAAACAAGCTTCGTTGAGAGATCCTTAGGCATATTTAGGAGAAAAACCATACCACCAAGAGTAGCAGCCATGCTTAAGTGCCCATACAGGAAACTACAACTAAGATCAGAATAAATTCTCCTTGGAAGTATTCTCAAAACCAGCATGGGTGGCAGGCGATCAAATAAAGTGTCTTGCATTTCATCTGGATTGCCCCTCCTAAAAGACTTATCCCAGCGCTTGCCAGATGACCACCCTTCTTCCATTCTGCACAAAACAATGGTTAATTAAACAGTGCTAAGCAAGTATTATTTCAGCCCAAACTCTTTGGCGAGGGATTATCTTACTCATTTTGCAGAAGGATACGTGAAAGCACACTACTCAACACCAATTTTTTAGCATCTGCCAATCTCTCACTTAAGCAGCTCATGAATCGCAAAATTAATGCATTTGATGGTTCTGAAAACATCTTGTTTATCAGGCATTCAACTGAGGCATTCCAGCAATCCTCCTACAGAACACACACAAAATTAGAGTGGATATAGCTCAACCCAACCAGAAAAAAAAAAGAATGAGAAAAGTCAAGTATAGGTTTGTTCAAAAGGAATGTCAGTTTAATAATGATACCTTTCCTGCCCAGATTGAAATCAGGTTAAAAATCCTATCTACATCCAATTTCGATCCTGTAAGATATTTGCAAAGATTAAATCATTTTCAATCTAAAAAGTTTAACAAATACATGATAAAAGTTTTAACACCCATCAAGCAAAGTTAGCACATGAAACAAGTTAAAACATTCAGCAAGGCAGTTACTATATCTTTTTTGTTTATCAACATGTGACACAAAATGTTAACTGAAACAGGTTAGAACGGCGTTCAGAAGAATAAGACATGCTTATCATCATGTGCCCATGATTTAAATCACTCATAATTCTTCATAAATATGCATGTTCAACTAATTTTGATCTATCGAACGTCAATCCAGAATTCACAGATCCACTTTCTGGAAGGGCATCCCCCAGGTAAGAAACATCAAATATTTGTCATAATTTAGATGACCTTAAAATAAATGATGTTCGATCTAAGCTCAAGTACTTTCATAGTTATGATGCAGAACAAATTAGACTCATACAACAAACATCTTCTATTAGTCACGAACATGGAATTTCTCCTAACTGCCTTTTCAGCTACCTGATTGCTCTGAGATATTTCGTGAAGAACATGTTTCTCTAGATTTTTGAATATCAGACTGCTCACTTAAATCCCTATGGAAAAAAATAAAGTAACTGTCAGTGAAACAACATTCATAAAAAAAAAAAATCATTCACCAGAGCAAGCAGTAAAATCAATATTTTACTTAAAAACTTCTACCAGAACATATTAAAATTTACATGGAATAGAATATTTATATGAAGGACTATTGCTTAACCTTTAGCTCTAGTGAAATTTTGAATAAAGAAAAATTAGTATTGAGAAACTTATCAATTTTGTCACTTGAACTCTCCAAAAAACTTACCAGTTCATCACCAACAGATCCTCATAGTTTCCCAGAACCCCAATATGTTTAAGACAAGACAGAGTTCAATTCACCAGATGGCATCCAGAAGCAAAACAATTATCTCAACTTTCATACTATGAAATTTAAGTACTGCTGAAAGTGCATTGGCTGCAGAAGACTGAACTCTCTCTTCTGAATTATACATCAATGGAACTAATATTGGCAACACATAAGCAGCATCTACAAAAAGAAAGAAACAGCATTTGTACTCTAATTGCAACAGTGAAGGCTAATCCATCCCTTATGAAAATGACAAAGAAAAACATTCGTACTCTAATTGCAACAGTGAAGGATAATCCATCCCTTATGAAAATGGCATGGTACCAGTTACCAACTAATAACATGCCCGTATAAATAGGCTGTATCATGGGGGACTCCGTGGCCCAACCCTTCCCAGACCCCACATGTGGGAGCCTTCAATTACTGGGTCGCACTTTTTATAACGGTAGGCTAATTTGCGTCTCAAAATTTTATTAAACTACAAATGTGGACATTTATGTGTGCATATAAATGAAAGCCAAAGACAGAGATTCACCAATACACACCAATTCGCTGCAAGAGATTAGATATATGAGAAAGAATCGTGTAATCCTCATCTTCTAGGAGCTTAAGCAGGTGCTCTGCGAGATTTCTTCAGCACAATGTGCTCCTTATCAATGAAATCCTATGCATAAGGAATAAATACAAGAAACTAAATGAAAATGTCAGCTAAATTGAACATACTGCAATGATGGTGAAATTTCCATTTGAAGAACAGAGGACAAATTGATAAGCTCACCAATAGCATCAATGGCATTCATCCTTTGGCATTGATTTCCGAAATCAAGACGCTTTAAAATTTCTGAAAGGCATTGACCATTTGGCATCCTGAATAGCAAGTGAAGGTTTTCAACAGGACAATTAGATTAAAAGTAACCAAAGTAAGAATCACTGAGATTCAAAAAGGATACATCATCCAATATTCTGCCAATAGAGATGCCACAACTCGTGAGATATTGTCTCGTTCATCCAATAGGTTAAGAAGTGAATTTTTTCCGTCTCAAAATAACCACAAGGAGACACGCTTGACTTAAAGATGAATGCCCTCAACATGCTCACAGCCAGCTCAATGACATCTTCGTCTCGGCATTGAAGCTTTGAGAAAAGAAAAGAAAAAATTTGTTGAATATATGATGTAAAGAATAACGAAGAAGTACATCCAAGTAAAATGACTAAAATTTTTTAAACATGGCTGACTTATCCCTTTTCGGAATAAGGTGGAAGAAGAGGAACAAGAAGGCCTATGTTGCAAGTTCCTAGAAAATGCTTGTGACCAACATTAGTTCTTAAATCACAGAAACAACAACTCACAAAAGAAATAAGTTAAGAAATCAAAGAGCGTTTATATATTTCATTGGATCCTCTTGTTCCCCAACACCAACAGTAAATTCATATCTTGTTAGCACTTAGCATACTTATATTAGTACGTAGTTTCTTTTGTCATGTATAAGGCTTACATCATCTCTCTTTACATTAAATTAATTTTTTTCTCCACATAACATTTATGAACAAATCGGAATTTTAACTTTCAGCAACTCTGATTCATTGTGACTGCCTCCATCTTGTAATAGAGCATTTATTTCAAATGCTTAAACCAAGCTGGTCACGTTGAGGATTCGCATAGCTTTGGAATTGAAGGGAGAACAATATAGACCAAATAAATTTGATAAATAAAAAATCTTTTATAGCAATAACATCATGGCATGCATTTTAACCATATTGAATATTTCAAAAAGGGCCATAATCTAATATCCACAGTTTGTTGACAGTTCTCTTTTAAAAGCTCTAATAAAAAATAACAAAAACAAAAATGACAAATTTTATACTATAAAGAAACTCAAGCAGCCCTAAGGCACTCTAAGTAAACTTAAAAAAATAAAATAAATATATATACCAAAAGCAACACTTTGCAAGACATATTAACCAAGCAACCTGAGATACAAGAAGAGACACTATTTGCTGCTCATATTCAGATGTAATGTTTCCGAGTTGTTTGCTGTCAATGTGTCCCAAGAGAAGACATTAACAAGTCAGGAAAAACTTCTTTGTCTCCAATCCAGTAGTTCTTCTCCCGTCATGTGCATTGGGTTCGTCTCGTGAGCTACACTAAATAAATTAAAAATAATGAAATTAATGCATTCATCAATATTTGTTTGCAAGAAAATTTTGGCATAAAAAAATTTCAAACAACACTATTTGCTAAGAAGTATTATTTTCTTCAGGTTAGAATGTTGATAATAAATATAATCAACCAAGAGTTTAACCCACAAAGATGGATTACCAAAATAAACGGACTGGACTGTTTAAGATTGATAATAAATTCCAGAAAAGCCTAGAACAATGCCATGTTATTAAGAGAACCAACTTAAATGAAACTTAGCAACCCCAAACACGGCTACTTAAACTTTAAACCAGCCAAGCTCGAGATAGGTAAAGACCCTTGAGGAAACAAATCATAGCCAAAAATACAGGGATTATTAGAAGTAAAAAAAGTTCATGTTCGCAGTTCAACTGAATGGCCGCTATTTATTCATCCAACATTTTCTTGTAAATGAGGGAAAATTACATGATTGCTCAAGTGCAAAAGCCGTCCATAATGCTTCCAACAGGAAGACAATAGCAAACTTCCTGTCTTGAAGTCCTTTTCACCTGCATTTAAATTTTACAAGATTTAACATGGAGGAATGGACTAAATGTATCTAAACAATGAACTCAATAAGGACCTGCCTCTTCTTTAAGTAAACTAAAATATTGATTTATGTCTTACAGCCGCTTGAGGACTGCGTCACATTCTACTGCAAGTAATTGCCTGACTCTTTCTGTTCCATGAAGACAAGACAAGTCAGCAACGAACAGCTACGGACACAAATAGAAGTACCTTCTAAGATTTTTCACCAAAAAATACAGTGGATAAATTACATACTGCCTGGAGTTTCTTCACAATAGTGACAAGATCATTGTTTAATGTGTCCAAAGAGATTCCATGTCTCTTATGTTAAGACCATCGCAAACATATGTTTGAATGTTCTTTCTGACAATAACTTCAGGACTAGTAACCGAACTGACAACATTACTTTTTGTGTGTGAAAAAGATACATTGGATTTGCTACTTTGAGCACTTCATAATGATGTTTCCTTTGCCGATGTAATAATAATAATAATAATAATAATAATAATAATAATAATAATAATAATAATAATAATACTAATAATAATTATAATAATAATACTAATAATAATTATAATACTAATTATTATTATTATTATTATTATTTATAATAGCTCATTGTTTACCTCTTTAAAAAAC
>JAVDBV010003680.1:0-10953 GCA_032619315.1 Piper longum | reverse complement strand
CCTTAAAAAAATGAAAGTAAATATATATATATATATATATATATATATTTACTTTCATTTTTTTAAGGTTGATGGTTGCTGTGTTTCATCATTTGGTCATTGATATCAATATATAGGTTAACCACCAATTTTTTTACAACTTTACATGAGTTGTGGAAATGAAAAGGTTTGAAGAATCAGACATATAAACCATCCTTCTCATTCAAGATTTTTGCATGTTAACGTGGGTACTGCTGCATGAGAAAGATTTCATGTGTCCCTCACCTCTGAATTGTCTGCTGTTGATTGATAAACACTTGCAAGCCAAAAAACCCAATTATATCCTTATATTCATTTAGAAGATCCTGAATATATCACTTCCACTATGGAGGGTATACATCACAGTCCAATTCACTATAGAGGACAAGAAACAGCAACACACATTCTTGTCAGCACCCCACGAGCTACTAGCCATGGTTCTCCTCTTCAACAGTATTATATTACCAACATGCATGGCCATCTACTATTCAAACTTTTTTAAATTGGAAGAATGTTACAGAAAAGATATACGTGGATAAGCCAGGAAGGTCAACAATAGTCATTATATACTTTTGCTCGATATGAATATATATCAACCCTTCATCCTTGTAGCTCTCAGATATAGATATACCTATGTCCGTCTTCAAGTGACACTAGAATGTCATTGTTGAAAGGGAAGAACTGCTAGGCTGCAGTCATTCTCAATGATAATATATACGACTTCCTAGCTGTCAATTTTTTCCCCCCGTTGAATGAGGCATTTTAGGTATGCTTTGGTTACATGCATGATCACATCACATATTATTAAATTGATTGGTGGTGAATTTGTTGGCAAGTCCCATATTATTGGATTAGACTCAATGGGAGCCAAAAATGAGAATGGCATCCATATAATATTTCTATAATGCCTTTAAATTGTACCCACCAAATTATTTGAACCATAATAAAATCTAAAATAAATATGAAGACTAGAGAACAACCAAATGGTCCTGGCCATGTCAGGCAACAGTGCAACCCTCCACGGCAAAGGGCAAACAGCCAAGAGGTTGGTGGCACATTCCCATCAAAGTTTTCACCTCCATAATTCCTCAACTCATTCTACAAAATCACAAAGTCTACTCACCCCAATTCCACGCCCATTTTTTCCGGAATCGACGGTTGACATTCGACCTAGGATCGAATCGAACGGCCCAGGGAAATCGTCCACGATATTTTAGTGTCTTTAATGGGCTGTAGCTATCAAGTGGGCCTTCGTGAGCACGAGGCCCAGGCCCACATGACGACCAGCAAGGCCAGCAGACTCCACATGACCGGATGGGCTCGTCAACGCCTCTATCCCTCATGTCCCCCTCAACTTGATTGACCCCCTTGTATTTTTTTGCCTACAATTGTGGGTCACTTTCCCTGCCCAAAATTGCAGATATCTTTATGCATACTTGGGGGATAACACAGGCCACAAGCTAAATCCCTCCTCCACTTGAAATTCTAAAAATTGATTCTATAAAATTAGATTAATTAATTGTTTTTAGTATAACAACAGCAACATAAATTGTAGAGATTTTGATAAAGAAAATTATAATTGGAAAATTTAATTGTACTAAAAAATATAATACACAGTCGGGATGAAAATCGACCATGAGGTTTGGGCGGAAAGGCTTGGTTTTACGCTCGCAATATGAAATGCATTCCCCATGAAAAATGTTCCTAAAAGGCTGTAAACCAGGCACCTTATTCATTACTAGATTTAGATTGAGACATGATAAAGACAAATTTTATCAAAATTGGGGCTAAATAAGTGGAAACAAAAGAGTAACTATGCTTGCTTACTGGAAAACACTACTTTCCTTGTACAAAACTTTAGCCATTTCTAGATTTATATAAGCTAATTCTATTTCTGCTCTTATGGTCTATTATCACGTAATAGTGTCATGATAAAGACAATTTTCCTGTGGATGATGTTTTGTTTTTAATTTTATTTTTCTAGGCATGCATGGATGATTTTTGTTAGCCTTGAATGTTATATTATTTTGCAATTTATTTGTGGCTAGCCACATTTCAATCATTTTATGTCACCAAAACAATACCCCTTTAACTTAGCCACCGTGCTACATGATATATATAATTCAATTATTATCCATTTTTAGCATTGCATCATAACCATTATTATTATTATTATTATTATTATTATTATTATTATTATTATATTATTATTATTATTATTATTATTATTATTATTATTGGGTTGGGGTGTATTTATTCTTCTCTCTGTTCGGTTTTGAACGACATAATCTATACCAATTTTTCACATACAAGTTTTTCTTCCTTTGGCATGAAATCAGCCATAGCCAGGCACATATCAATAGGTGAAGTAATTATTGTCCAAAGGAAGTACAAGAAAAGGATCAATGGGCGGTCCAGTTTCCTATTTCCTATATAAACCAGACCTAATAGATGTGCTGCCAAAAACCATACAGGTATATATAGGAAGTACCCTAAAAAATGAATAGAAGATGGTCTAGCAGACAATACTTCTGACCTTGCAAGCTTGTAACTTGTAAACCACATATACACTTTGCTCCCAGACACTGGTTGGTCCCCATATTTTTTCATATCAAAAGCAGCCGACTTATGTAACCACATTTAAAAGAAACTTATACGGTATCAAAATTAGTGTACATTTTTGGTAGACTGGCATGTGTGGTAGCACTCCTTAATCCTTGGTCGGTAGCAATTCACGGAGAAATTGGAGGAGAGGAGAACATAGGTGAGACATATTGAAGTGACCAAGCACAATTATAATTTCTTCTTTGTTGTGATTGTTTATTTTTTTTGGGTTTTTATAAGATGAAGTGTTGAATGACAGGGGTTCTTGGTCAGGCAAGGATGTTGAGTACTTTGAGGGTTACGAGGTATGTTTTATGCTTTGTTAATGATAATTAGTCAACTTTGGATGAGTTTAATTTGCACAATTTATATGTTGTTTAAGTAGAGCGGTCCACAAGTTGACATGGCTAATTGTTCATGTTTATTTTCTTGTATGACACATAAGTTGTCTTACCAAGCAATATGACACGCATGCTAGGTAATTGATTAGTGGTGAGTAATAATAAATTTCTCGCACATTCTTTAAAAATTAGAGATTTTGAGTCGATTAGGAATCGATTGCAAGCTAAATATATTGTTCTATTTGACATTTGAGATTAATAAATATATAATTTTATGAATTTATAAAATATTAACTTAACTAAATTAAAAAATAATTGTTCTGTAATATTTTTTTTACTTGATTTAAGGAGTCAATCACAAAATCTAATAATGATTTGACTCAAAAAACTATGGAGTGGAGTCAATTAAAAGAATTTTATTAGTAATTAAAGGAGTGTTGCAACTATGATCCTGTTAATCCCTAACTTCCTCTAAATTATAAAATAAACAAAGAAAAAATGTTCATTAAATATCACTAAAGGCTATAGCTGATACTAATGCTAATTAGGGATGCTGTTGGCTATAGCTGACCTAACTCAAGCCCTCCATTACATTGGTTTTCTTTGGATCAACTTACTAACCTACAATCATGGTGGCAATTAATGAAAATTAAGCTAGTGAACCTTGACTAGGATTAAAAAAACTTCTCCCCACTTCAATCTGGTATCTTTAAATATATATACCTTCCCCAACATTCGAGAATTTGTTTTATATATATGTGTGTGTGTGTGTTGTGTGTGTGTGTCTTTATCTATTGCTTACAAATAGTGTAAGCTTACAATGCTAAGTATTCCAAGCTGGCCAGCCAATGAATGTGGCCAAGCATCAATCCAAAGCGAAGGCACATAAGACTCAGCATTGCATGCATGCTGCAGGCTCTCATATATATATATACATAGCTGCCTCTGGTCTGTCAGTGGACTTTGTTTGTTCCATGCAGATATAAATAAGTATTCAATTCATGTACAGTCTAATCTTGTCTCCCATATTTGAAAATATATCATAAACCTGTCCATACACATATTCATGACCATTAATATATATATATATATATATATATATATATGGATATATGGAAAGCGGGTATCAAACTAATGGATACCCGCTTTGCAAGTTCTTGTAAAGCTTGGTAATAACTGATGATATAACAACCCAATAATATTGTTATTATGTTTTTTTTTTCAATGGCTAGTCGTTTTAACCTTTTGAAAATCACATTGGTAATATATCGAATACCACATAAATTGTCATAGTGAAGTGGTAGCCTTGTCAACATTGATACGTGAAGGACTAATGAAACCGGTGATGAACGTGTTTTTTGTTTCAACATGGTTGATATGACAACTCGTATATATATACAGTCATGGTTTGTATTGATTGCCACATACCTTTCTAGCATGTGAAGATTGTTAAGAAGAAGAAGCGATAGCATGGGCATCTCAATTGTAAACTACTATACGCAATTTAATTTTCAAACAAGTTAAGGTTGGATCATCAAGAGAGAGGATGCATGTTCATATAATGGGCACGCTCGCATACAAAAGTATGATAAAATATGGAGTTTTTAGAAGTCGAATCCCATCTAGTTTAATGCCAAACACAAGTATCTTCAATCCAAGTTTTGGATTGTATGTATAGCTTGTGTTTGGATCAACCAGCTTGCCGACCTCTAGCAATGCTCTAATAGCTGGTGAATATTTATATTCTTTGAAAGTTGAATATCCTTCTAGAGAATAATTTTGGTATCGACCCCTCCATGTTAAATTAAATATGTATACATTTATGTATTTGGTTAATATGTCATTAACATTTTTTTACTATGATTGAGAGGCCTTCTTTGAATAAGTTGGGTTAACAGGATATATTTATGTACTTTGATAATTTATCTTTTTGTGTCAGATGCCTGCGTGTGGTTAATGAGATTGATAGTGGATTATCTTATTATCGTTGTTAATCAAAGATATGTTGAAGGAGAAAGAATAAGGTACACTAATCTTTCTTTTATACATGGTGGTTGTAATAGTATCTTTTCTCCCTCTAATTAAAAGAAGTTAGACAAAACAAACAAAATGTCCATCTTGCATTATTGCATATCTGTGTAAATAGGTAATGGCGTATTATTTCATGTGGATATTTTTTTATGATCATATGGTCAAATTTGGGGTCAATATTCTTGTAATGTATTGGCTAACTTAGAACCATTGACAATCCCAATGAGACAGATATCATTTTCAATGTTATTGTGGGTGTTTAAAAAAAAATTACTTAATTCATGGATGTTGTTTGTCTGCATTATTTGGAATTGATTTATAGAAAAATGGTTGTGGGGCTTCTTACATGCGAATTCTGACGTTGTATGTATAAGCATGCAGGATGTTTAAGATGAACATTATATATGGAAAATGAAGATCGCTAGTTAACACATGTTATAGATCACTCTTTCATGAAGGTAAGCAATCATTAGGCCTTAGATTGGAAGACCACAGCACTGCTGATCTTGAGCTTTTTTTATTATGATCTGTGAATCACTCCTTAATGATAATTGATTTTTTCCTCAAGGCAAAACTGATTAATTAAAATTATTATCAATTCAGCGAATCTTCTTACTGATCAATGTATAGGTTTCCCCCTCCCCCCTCACCCGGAGCCATGCCGGCCATCGGCCGGTCGCCAACGACCCACCTACCCCTCACCTCCCGCAGCCTTGGTGCCCCACCCCGCTTACCGGTGCAACCTCGGCGACCTTCCCACTCATTCGTGACCCCCCGCCTGTCTCCCCAATGGCGCTGTCACCTGTCTAGTCTCCCCCACCCGTTGTGGAGCGATGGCGGGCTTCCCTTAGGCGCTGGTCAAGTAATAAAAAAATAAAAATTATTATTTACATATATAAAGAGAGAGAGAGAAAGAGAGAGTTTGTCTACTATAAACTACATTTATTATCATTAAATAGACTTTGAAATACAAATTTCGTATTTTGAGGTCTATAAGTGTATGAGCTCTTTGTAGGTATAGGTAGCTGATTATAGACTTTATGTGTGTCGATATATATATATATAAAATTTATTTTTTAAAATTTTGTCATTGTTTTGTCGAGAAATATTTTGGTGAGCAATGCATGTCATGGTACTGTTTCTAGCTAATTTGATGCAAAATTTTTTGGCACCAAAATTCATTGTGATAAATTTTCGTGGCAAATGTTAATTTGTTACAATTTTTTGCTTTATGTCATGAAAGTTTTGTGATATATAGATAAATTTACGCCATAGTTAAAAAACTCAAACTTTACTCTCATTGGAGTTAATATGGGGTCAACTCCAAGCCAACTTAAAATTATTTATATTAATTTTTTTATTATATACATAATAGGTTACATGAAATTTGTATATATTATTTTTTTGGCATTTAAAATTGACAAATGTATCATGTATATTATTAAAAAAATATTAATTAAATTAATATAAAATAAAAATAATATATTTTAATAACTTTTAATACATAAATCGGAGTTAATTACAAAATCAATCAATATAGAGTAGTGTATAAAATTTGACTTAGACAAATTATAAAATGGAATCAACTCCAAAAAAATTTTACATTAAAAATTAGTTTTGAAACTATGATTTCCACCGGTGAGGTAAGTGATCTCGCTTCAAAGGTGAGCAAAAACCTTGTTTCAATATATGAAAAAAAAATTTGTACACCACTTGAATTTTCATCACTATAAATACTTCGATTTTGATGGGTCAAAAAGGGCCACAGATTAGGTCCAAAACCCTAGTTGAAATAGCAGGGTTGGTATCGTCAGCAGAACTCTGTCGTTCGGCTTGACAGGCAAAAGAAAAATAAATGCAAGACTCGCACTTTTATCCCCTAAAAAATATCGGCCATTGATGTGGCCAATCGGACGGCTGTCCTCTCTTTATCAGGGCAAAGGAATAATCGTTGTAGTAACTCCCTCTCTTTTACGAGCTTTACTCTCTAATTACCATTGGTTAAAGGTCCACCCCATCGTAATCAAGTTAGGCCCAACATAACTTTTGTCTTGTCAACCACTCATTAGCTAAAAGGATGCAAATAGTTACAATTAGCATCCACTTTTCCAAGTTCATTTACTCAACTTTTTTACTGCCTACTCTAAGGAGATTTATGTTCCCTAAAAGCTGTTTGATGAGATAACCCAAGTGTTAAAAATATAATTGTTTAATGAAAGATGTGATTATTTTGCTTGAGCTTCATTTGACTTTGCTGCCCTATTTGTCTCCATGTTGAATAAAGGGTGGCAAGGAAAGTTAGACGGATTTGAGTGTGTTACCTTATGGTCTTGTTTTGTAATCATAGAATTAGGCACAAAGCATAATTAAATGGATATGTGCATGCTTACTTTCATTACTGCAAAGTTTAGTGGAACGACTAATTTGATTTTTGTCTTGGGTGTCATTGTTCTTTTATTTTGGCTGTTTTTGTAGGCCGTGTGCTATGTAAGTAACGGCTGAAATCGTTTTTTATTATAAAAATTAACTTGATGCCGACACAAAATGACATTTTTAAGCGAGTTCTAACTTTTTTTGTGCTTTCGTTGATTTAATGTGTCGGAGATGACAAGATCGAATAATCTTTTTTCTATCTACAATTATGTTGAATAAGGAAGACAAAATTAACTTAATTAATTGCAAAATTCATTATTCCTTTTACATCACATTGTCTTATTTTTATTCTACTCGTGGAATGTATAATTTTTATAGCAAATAAAATGAGTGCCCAGATCATAATCCAGCAAAATTTCTACCAACTATGTACATGTACCAGTAAACTATAACTAAAACTCGAATATAAATTTTGGGTTAGCTAGCGGTTTGAGCTGACAACTAAAATATCATAATCAGGTCGGGTTAGTTCACAAGCTAGGGGCATTTTGAAAGAGCCATATTCAAACAGCCAGCGAGTGCCTAATTCTATATTTACGGAAATTATAAATTATGTATGGAAGTTATTTATTTATTTATTTATTTTGAAATGGTGATATGGAAGTTTTCCTTTTCAAGTGATAACCTAATCAAAGGGCCGGCTTGGTTTTTTTTTAATCAAATAAATATGTAAACTTCATTGAGTGTGCAATAAACTTCTTATGTATTAGGCATGGTTAATCCATCATTATATCTTCTAAGTACTTAAGTGTCAAGACAAATACATATTTTATCACACACGGAAACCTAAAATTCAATCAATAAATTCGTATTAGGGTGCATAAACAGTACAAAGACTATATTTAGAAGATCATCATTGTATCATTATGATTAAGATAAAAATCAAATATGTATTGAATCAATACAAATTATATCAGAATATTTAACACCTCAAATGAATGAGCCCTGAACCCTAAATTTTAACTTTTAAATATTAAGAATTCGTATTGGTCGCCTTAATCACAATCTACGTGAAACATAGCTCGACTCGGTTTAATCAGCGCATCCATGCACACCCGCTCGCCTACAAGTGGCATATACATACAATCATGAATTCCACCCGTATTTGATCGCCAATGATACACTGCATCAAAAAGTGGGGGCCCATACCTGCTCCCAGTAGGCCCTCGTGGCGACCAGAGAACACCGTCGTGGGGCCGACTGAGCTAAATCTGTGCAGACCACTTGTGCCTAACAATCAGAGATGCATGGTTGTACTTCTACTGGACCACGGCGGGTCTGGACCATCCAATGATTCAAGGCATCCATAATTTGAAAAATGTTTCTATTTTTTTTTTCTCAAAATCTAACATGGAAATTGTTGTCTCAACAAATCAACCTACAATACTTAAATTTCATATGTTGAAAAACTGGAGAGAATCAATTATGTAATACCATCTTCTTTGGTATCTATTTTAAAGTAAGCTTATATGTAGAGCAGAATAATTACTATCCATGTGTATTCGCATTGTATATAACTTTCTTATAAACCAGTGTGTACATATAAAACATGTTAGAAATCATTTTCTTAGTATACTATAGATGGCTCATCTTAGGCTATCCTAAGCGGTTATGTCATCTTAGGCTATCCTCAGCGCTTACATAGATTTACTTTGATTAAAAAAATTTAAAAAAATTACTTAAATTTTAATGCATCCAAACAAAAAAAATTTGTAATTTCTAAATTTTATATTTTTTTCATGAAATTTCAAAACAACCAAACTATTACCTTAGAAAAACACCTTTTTTAAAAAAATTAATTGATGTTATCGTCCACACATCTAAGTGATCAGAAGCTAAGATTATAAATTGGGGTTACTTTTGTAGATCAAACCCCCAAGGACAAAAACAATATATATATATATATATATATATATAACCAAATTATTGTATAAGCTAGATAATTATTAAATTAGATCCATGTCACATACACCTTATCAAGGTGGAAAAACATATATGCACAAGACTATATATATAGGTACCCTAAAGATAGAGAGTTGATGAAGTTCATGCATTTTATAACTGAAGGAAAAATAGTATTGGCGGATAATTATATTTCAACTCAAGTTAATACAATCCTTTACAGTTGAATGACCAGTAATTTTGTCTTCTTTATTTTTTAAAGTTCAAATATACATTAAGATCTTATAGCTAGAGTTCGGATTTGATGATTTGCAAACTAGGAAAAATCTTCCGGAGGGAGGCCAACTCTACATATGTCTCCTTTTTATTAACTACTTGGTGAAAATTATAAGAATACCTTTCATTTTATCAGGTGGAAGCGACTGGCCTCTTCATCTAGATTATTATTTTTTGATCAACAGACCGTCAAATTATTAATTAATTTCACTCACTCATTACTTAAAACATCTTTTTTGAAGATTACAACCGATCAATGGTAATTAGCTAAAAGATATTATCATTCATTTTAATAGATGCTGCCCTTTCACTCTCTATAATATTTGCAGTATGATCAATGCAAAATAAGACAAGTTTGAAAATTGTGTTTTAACACTCTGACCTTCTGACGTGTTGTCTTATTGATGACTCTGAAGATCGTAATTTAACCAGTAAAATATAGTGATTTCACCTAAGACTTGTAGGAAATTTCTATTATGCAATCTATAAAGCAAGTAATTTATATATTACTTTTTTATTTAAATTAAATATATTTAATCTTCAATTAGATTTTAAGATTAAAAAAGGAGATGACATGCAAGCCTTTATTCATGTTGAAATTTATGGACAACTATACCTTATACGTGGATAGTATCTCTTTGTTATCAGGTCTTACAACCAAGTTTACATCTTAAACTTGGGTCGATTTAAAATTTTTAAAAACATATAATTATGTGATATATAAATAGATGGTTAAATTCCTATATTCGTTAAGCTTAAACAACCTCTATAATTATGCGTAATTTAAAATGTTTTTTTACCAACTAATATGGAATTTTCATTAGACGCATTAAGAAAGATGTTAAAGCTCCCCAATGTTGCACCTTATTATTAATAAATTACTAATCCCTAAGACATAAGAGAACACTATATTTCTTACCACGCGCCTGTCTTCCCGCCAAATCTCGTGTTAGACACCCAATCAAAATTAGCCACGCATTAACTCTCCCCAATCATTTGCCCCCCTTTAAACCTCCCACCCACACGTCCTATCTCAATTACCCTAACAGCTTTGAATTTAACTTTGATTTTGTATCGAAGCATTAATTAGCGTTCGTTTTCATCCAAATATAGTTTCCATTAATTAACCAATGATTACCAAATGGTCATATTTTCAGTTTTTGTGGTAAATACATTCATGATAATAATATATAATAATTCAAAATTATATGTGAAAATAATGCCCATATATTTTAGTTTTGATTGTATGATTTGTGCGAGTAACCATAATTATTCAAGAAACATTTTATAGTGCCCTGGCAATATATATATATATATATATATATATTGCCAGGGCACTATAAAATGT
>JAVDBV010003679.1:0-15159 GCA_032619315.1 Piper longum | reverse complement strand
AATAAATGAGTCAGATCAGATTCACGGATATCCAAACCCATCCTTATTTATAGGCAAGGTTAAAATATGTAACTGAAAAAATTAATGGGTACTGATTTGCTGTTAGCTGATTAGGGTCTTCCAGTACTATCGACTGCAAGACCGAATAAAATAAACAGATAAATATTGTGGTCTTAATTATAAAAAATGTCTAAGATAAGCTCATATGATGGTGATGATTTTAGTTGTATTAATTAATAATTATGAAAGAGCACTTACAGTGGTGTCTCACAAAAGACTAAAAAGTCTTGGGCAGGGGAGATGGCTACCCCATTGGCAAAGTAGAGATCCCGGGCCAGCACTGTGGTTCGGTTCAGAGCCGGGTCGAAGCTCAAGAGCCGGCCGTGGGGCTTGCCCTCGAATATGTCAAGTATATGATAATGCAGGTTGTATTTGTAAGATGCGTCTGTGAAGTATATCACACCATCTCTGCTTACATCCACACCGTCCGTGAGTCTAAATGGCACTCCCTCTGCCTCGCTGGCCAACAGCTGCACCGTTCGATCTTTCGAGACCTTGAGCAGACCCTGGACCCGGAACGGAGTTAATTATTGGCAAGAAAATTAGGGATAATATAATAGAGATATTTAGTATGTTTTTATCAATATAAGTGGATCTACCATGACTAAAGCAGAATTACATTTTTTATTTTTTTTTAAAAATAAACCTTTAATTTTCACTACCACCATCCTAATTCTTTTTGAAAAGAACATTTAAAAAAAAGACTGGTAGTTGAAAAAATAAAACCATTGTTGAAAAAATTATCAGGATCTGATCGTAACAGATTTTGAAAGTCCAATTCGAGACTGTAACCTTCACTTTTCCCTCTTTATTTGCAATGAGCATGAGCAACCTCTCTTTCTTCTATATTATGCAAGTAGCCTTTAATAAATTTTTCTTGGTTGGTATATTTTTTTATAATTGGAACAATTTATAATAGGTGTCACAGGTCTCTCTTAATCTAAAAATTAACTTAAAGAATAAAACTTTCATATTAGCTTATATATAAGACACCAATGTCATCTACAAAACACCCCTCTCTTTGTGAAAGGTGATTGTTTCAAATCTCGTCTTGAACAAGCTCTTAATCTGTATCCTCCTCTGATCCTCCGAGGTTACTAATTATATTAATTCTGTTGATTGAGTGGATGTGTGTAATACTAAATACCAAACAATTACCTTGTAAAAAAAAAAAGAGGTCTTTGAAGGTAATCCATGGGACCCTGCTCTGTCAGGACAGACAAGATGGTCCCCAAAAGGAGGGCCCCGAGGAGTTACACATTTGAACATCTTGAGCCGTAGTTCAAATGCTTATCGATCTATTCTTTGTAGTTTCTACTTCAAATGCTCAACGAGTCAAAACCCATATTATTCATCGAGATGATAGATTAGTTTTTTATTAATAATAAATCTATTAGAACTTGTCCTAGGTCGATTTCCATACTAGAAATCAATGTCAGGCTTATTGATATTTTTTAAGTAGGTTTTCATAATTTGTAGAAATTTAAAAGTAATTACGACAAGTTCTTTTTTTTTTACTTTTTAATGAAAACTGGACATAAATGTCACGCCTGGCGCATGCGGGAATGACTTTCATTTTATAGACAATGCCTAGATTGAATGTGGAGACGATAGATACATTAAAAAATAGACCTTGATTTCGTAAACAATATTTCTAAATTGAGTGTAGCCTATAGGTGTGATAAATTCTGATTTTAGAAATAAGTTATAATTAAATAAAGAGATGAATTATAATAATTTAATATATTATTTTAATTTTGATGTATTTTTATTTGTTGAAATCTCCAACTTTTTATCTGAGAAGTGGCTTTTAATTTCCTTTTTATTAATAAGACTTTTTTTTGAAAAGTTTTATTAATAAGAATAGTTGATAATACCATAAATATATAAAATTTATCAAAAAAGTTTCTAAGAAAAATCATAAATAACTGAAAGTTTGAATATGGACAAGGGAGAAGAGATACGAACCTTATCCGCCTCAGCCACCACTAGCTCCCCGTCCGGCGAGAAGGCCAACCCCAGCGGCCGCCCGCCGACATCGACCCACTTCTCCACCACTACCTTCTCGTCTCCGTTGCCTATCTTCGCCCGACTTATCCACCCGTCGGCGCAGCCGGTGTAAAGATACCCCTCCTTTTCATCGTAGGCCAGGTCCTCCGGCCCAGGAAGCAGGCCCTCCCCGAGCTTCTCCGATCCAGCCGCAAGGCGGTCGTTGCGAAATGATATCCTTCGGGTGGCCCAGCCGAGGCAGGACGCCGGAAGAGGAGCCGGGTCGAAGTCGTCGGCCCTGTAGAGGAACACAGCGACGGCCACCGGTGCAACCACGGCCATGAAGACTGCTACTTGCGATGCTGAATTGCCGCCGGCCATGTTCTTCGTCGTCGCCTTGTCTTTCTCGGATCTCTGCTGCTGTGGTAGGTGAAGAAGAAGATTAGTTGATGACCATTTTGATATTTTATGAACCTACGTATGAGGTGGGTCATGGATATTGGGTGAGCATACTTCTGTGTAAATCCAAAATATTAAGGTTGTTTAGTTTGGTTCCAATATATTTTTGGTCGATTTTTGTTAGAGCCGGTCAAGAATTATGAGGGCCGGGTTGGATTAATTTTAATTTAGAACCGACCCAAATCGAAACCGAAACCAACGTCTAAACCAAACTGTATAAACTGAAAACCCCAAGATAATAAAAACTATTCTCCGTCCAAATATACGGAGGCTTCGTGACAATATAGATTTCAACCACTTAACTCGAAGTATAGGATCAAATTATAACTTGTCAAAGGATGAAGTTTCTGAATATAAAAAAGACCATTGCGCGAACCAAGCCATACGCAGTATCCGGCAAGACATCAGGATTTGGTGATGGCAAGCTTAATATAAATGGTTGCATGTGAAGACACAAACATCGTTTGAATAAGCTGATAATTTCAAAGAGATTCATATTCATTGTTAAGTTCCCGACAGGTTTGGTAAAGCTGTAAATGTACACATGCGGAACACAAGCAAGCAATAAGCACTATGAATAAATGCTCCAACTCCCATACGAATCACTCAAACAAAGCTCTCGTACGAATCATATAAGTGAACTTAATACGCCATCATCAAGAGTAATAGTAAAATTTCTTTTTCACTTTTTAAGCTCATGCAAACTTATCTAAGATAACATTTGCCGTCTGAAGACCCAACAATGAAAACTCTACAAACATAAAATAAATGATGCAATTTTGAAGAAGCCAACTTTCATGAATAAAATGTGTGAGAGTGAGTACAAAGGTACTGAGGAATTGGACCCCATGGTAGATGAAAGACTAGCCAAAATGCGTTGACAATGTACGGGGTACAATAATCAATATAATTTTTTTTAAAAAAAGAAAATATTAGACAACCTTACTAACAATAATTATATTTATATATTGTATATAAAAAATAATATTAAGTTAATTATTTTGTATATAAATTAAGGATAATTACGTCTAATTGAGAGCACAAAATAAACTACCTTTTAAGGCACAACCATATGCTCTCTGATGAGCTAAAAAATAATTCTCTTTTTCTTATCTTAACAAATAAGGATGTGGAGGGAATTGTTTTTACTCACCGGAAAGCACATAGGTAGGACAGTTGAACGTGATCATAACTAATTTAAATACAAAATACATTATAAAGTACTATTTTTTTTTAATAAATATCTTGTATATATGTTAATTTTAGTAGACCATTTAAAATTTTCATGTCCATTTCTTTCATGCTAACGAGCTTAAATGTTTATACAATGATTGCAATCATATTAAATTATTATATCATGTAATTAGTAATTTATTCTAGCAGCCTTTCAAATAATTATGAAGAGAAAAATTAGTATCATAAATAGCTAATACTTTTGTATTGCATTTATAGTTGCAAAAATTAGAATCGAAATCGAAATTGGTTTTCGAAGAAGTCATTGAATTTGATTGAATTGGTCTAAATCAGTCAAAACTGGTTTAGTTGGATCGGTCCAAATTAGTCTTATACAAACATTTTAACTTAGTTAAAAACGATAAGTTATTAGTTAAAGAATATTTTATTTTTATATTATAGTATATATTATCTTTTATGGTATTTTTTCATATTTTTAAATTTTTTTTGAATTATTTAGAATTAGTTAATATTTTTAATTTGACTCGGATTCGAATTAAGCGTTGATTATGAGAATGTCACGACTATTTCTATATTTTTTCCTATGTTATCTCCCACACCGGCCGCCCTCCTTCCCCCGTTGTCATCACCGCTGCCGCGCCCCACCTCCCCCAACCAGCCCCACCTCATCCCTCCCCGCTGCTGCGGCCTCGCCCCACACCGGCCCCATCCCGCCCCCCGCCTCGCCCTGTGCCCCCCACCCCACCCCGCACCCTTGCTGCTCGCTGCTTGCCGTCGCCATTCTGTCCTCCCCCCACCGTGTCTATCACCATCCAAAATCAGCCGATTTGAACCAATTCTAGAATTGGCTTGAATCAGACAAAATTGGCTCGAATCGATCGATTTACGGACCAATTTGGATGAAGACCAATTTGGTTAATTTTTTAAATCGGAAAGCCTTCAATCCGATTTAACTCGGCCGATTCCAAGTAGAATCGGCCGATTTTTGCAACTCAGATTGCATTTACTACATTTAATGTGAACCCATGAATTACAAGGATAGTTGGATGATAAAAACAAATTTATCCAAAGACATAAAAATATGGCGAGGTGATCTAGATGTATAACCGGATTTACATGTTGGTATTGCTATCTCAGCGGTTGCTGATACTAAGCATCCTCAATTATAAAACACACCTGAGCACGCCTGATTTGATAATAAATATGACAGTCATAATTTAATATCTGTATGACTTGCATATATACTCTGTTCAACCTCCATTTCAAAACTAAATTGATTTTAATCATATTCTCGGGGGAAACTTATAGAAGCACACTATTATTACATATAAGAATTATCATTCTAAATATGGCATTGATTAGATTATCACACCCTGCTTAAACTCTTTGCATTAATATGACTTATATAAATTTATCAAAATCTCTACTTTCAGCTAATCTTTCATCTATCGGACCAGTTTTGCAGGGTGCTCTTCCATGTCAAGACGACCAATGTAATTGTTCGCCAAAGAGCCATAGTAAAGGTGTTCACCAATTTTGATACCAGAAGTGAGCAAAGCAAGGCTTGGATCCATGTACACAGCTAAAGACTTAGCCTCCAAGTCCACACTTATGACTCCTCCATTGCTCTCTGTTGCAGGAATTTTCACATACCCAAGAATGACAGATACCTTTCTCAGGATTGGATATCGAAATAGTATTTGTGTTAATGGGGTCCTCTTCTGCGTAAAAAAAAAAACCCACAAGAAGCAGAGAAAATGTTGATCATCTTAATAAAACATAATATATTGATATGATAAAAAAGATTAGTGAGTTTGAAGTGGTTACCCCACATCCAATCCAGTAATGACCATTGTTGTCGTATTTTATGTTATCAGGAAATGCTTCCAAATCATCGACGAAGTTGTCCATGGTTCCCCTTTTCTCACCTTTGATGTAGTACTTTTTACACCTCCTCCTGCCTTGCATGCATATTATGTCAGTGGTGAGTTTTGATAACCATATGATTGGAATTCCAAGAACTATGCCGATTAAGAGAAGGTTCCGCCAATGTTCGTGTATTGCCAGTCTCAAGACGAATAAAAGTGGGTAATTGATCTCAAGAAAAACATTCTGACTATGAAAACTATCATTTATAATCATGTGGATCGTGCTTTAAAATTTATGTCCCATAACACTAGTGAAGAGCAGCACTTAACTATACCATTAACTGAAAAAAATGAGAGAAATAATATATATTTAATCCATAGGAGCTGATCATGGAGATATTTGTATGCATATAAGATAAATATGATTTATTTGTTGTCACATTTTTTAAGGAAGATAATGAATTGTAAAACTACAATCAGAAATAATCATTTTATGATGCATATTCAAAAATTTGGAATGTATATAAATGATATGACGACCTCATCTCTGTAAATAACCCTAAAAATTAGTTCAATTACCTCTTAGGATAAGATCTAATATATAAATGAGATGTACTTATAAATTTTCAAGTTAGTTAATCTTTTTTGAATAAATGACTTAGGCCCATTAATTTATATATAAGTTAAATCCTTAATTATATTTGAAGATGTGATTTAGGCTCGTCAGTGTACACTTGAGCTGAGTTGTTATAGATAATATTATAGCTAACCTAGGATCGTATTGGAAGATAGGCTAAGCCAAATGTGGATTAGGGAGCTAGTCACAAGTCAAAAAAATGAATTCCTAAGACAATTTCTTAAAAATGAATGAATTATAATAATCCCCAAATATTAGTTCTATATCTAGCACTTCTTCAGGTATGATCTAATATATAAATGAGTATGTGCATGTAGATTTCTAACTTAGTTAACCAATTTTAAAAAATGACTTAAACATGTCATGTTGCACTTAGGTCTAGTCGTTACAATCTTAGTTTACCTACTTTTAGGGTTGCAACAAAAAAGTTATTTAGAGTAAAAATTTGTAACCCTAGCTATAATATATATAAGTTTATATCTCTATTTATGTAGAAAGTGATGGAGGCATAAGCCATTTTTTGTTCAAAATAGTTAGCTAAAGTTGAAGATTTATAAGTACACCCCTACTAATGTGCTGAATTTTGCCGTGGCAAGTTTAGGCGCGATACTAATTTAGGAGATACCACAATTTATTTAATGAGTTCATTATAAAAATAAATCAATTAATAATATAAAATTCAATTCTTCAAACTCAATTCGATTGGTCAAGCAAATCAATTAGGATTGACGATAGATATTTAATGACAAAGCTTGATAACAATGATTATGATGACTACCACAGTATTTGAATCCTATGGGATGTACCTACAGGTTAGGTATTCATTAAACCAAATTCATTATTTAAGCTAAGTTTATAAACCAAGCCCAATCATTTACCATTAAGGAAAAACTAAACCCAATTAAGGCAAAATCGAACCCAAACATTATTAATGGATATCCATTTAACTATTGAAAGTACACACTTGGAAAAAAATATCCATACTACATAATAATAATACTAATAATAATACATGTTCTATAAGGTTACTCTAAGTGACAAAATATTTTAAAAATGAAAACAAGATATTTGATAATGTTATTGATAAGTATCGGTTATAAAGGTAATGGAGCACTAATCTTCATAATTGAAATTATAATATAAGAATCTAGTATCAGATATTGGGTACTTATTACTCTATTACCAAACCTGATTATTTATTATAATCAGGTACCTATTACTCACAAACAAAATCTTATTATTAATTATCCAAAACCATGCCATTAGGGTGGGTTCGGTCGGGTTGGATTTCACGGATACCCGATCCAATAAACACCCCTAATGTATATATAAATATTAATTTGCTCCAATGGTAAATATCCAAGGGATGTTTGCATGATATTTGTCCACATATTCATGTGTCGTTAAAATTTTCTTGCAAATGAGGTATGTTAAAGTAAATATTAAATAATTCTCTTTTTGGCAAAATTGAGCTCTTGAGACAAGTAACAATTAAACTATCTAAAAATTACCATAAATTAAATTAATGGTAATGAAAGAGAACTTACAGTAGAGTCTCACAAAAGACTAAAAAGTCTTGAGTTGGGGAGATGGCGACCCCATTGGCAAAGTAGAGATCCCGGGCCAGTACTGTGGTTTGGTTTAGAGTCGGGTCGAACCTCAAGAGCCGGCCGTGGGGCTTGCCCTCAAACGCATCGAGTGCGTAATCATGTAGCTGGTATTTGTAGGATGCGTCCGTGAAATATATCAAACCGTCACCACTTACATCCACACCGTCCGTTATTCCAAATGGCACTCCCTCCGCCTTGCTGGCCAACATCTGCACCGTCCGATCTCTTGACACGCTCAGCAGCCCCTGGGCCCACAGACCAAACATTTTAATCCATTAGTCGTAAATAAACCGGAACTAATTAATGGGATGCAATTAATTATTCAACGCTAGTTAGTTTATTTGGAAAATAACAAAAAAAAAAGGCAGCCGGGTGCATAAAGATTTCCACTTTGACAAAATCCAAAATTAGAAAAATGTAAAGAATCAACACTACTTAAAAGCCCCTTGGAAAAAAAAAACTACTTAAAAGCCTCATCTTATAATATGTTGCAAAATGCTTATTTTACGGCTCATACACAGAACTGCAACTCTAGTAATGAGGCCTCTTATCTTAAAAGAATGAATAAAAAAAATTTAAAAAAACTGATCACAATTTTGAATATTATAAGTAGAAACATAGTTTAAAAATTTAGGACTTGCACTCGACTGTTATGTTATAGATTGGAAGTAGAATTTTCTTCGACTCAAAGTTATTGATAATAATCTTATAATTTAATTAATAGGAAAATATATTAAATTGTGAAATTATTTTTTTATATTTGAAATTAATAAATATATAATTTCTGTTATTTTAAATTATTAATTTAACTAAATTTTAAAATATAATATATTTTCAAATATATTTTTAATATGCCATGGAAAAGATAGGAGACTCTGAAGACCAATTATAAAATTTATTAAATGGAAGTCAGAGTTTGATTCCAAAGCTATAAAGTGGAGTCTAATCGAGAGTTTTCCGAATCAAAAACAAATTTTCATGATTACAAGACAATATCCCTTTGGGGTAGGAATGAAAAACAGTGATTAAGTTATTTTCTTATTTAATTTAGTCAAATTTAAAATCAATTTTTCTTGGAAAAATAATTGTATGGCTGGATATCTACCAATTCATTTGAGCAAAAAATTTCCGAAAATAGCACGATATAAAATGGAATAAAACGATCAGCTCCCAAAGGCCAAAATACTGTACCAACCTTATAAGCCTCAGCCACCACTAGCTCCCCGGTCGGCGAGAAGGCCAACCCCAGCGGCCGCCCACCAACATCGACCCACTTCTCCACCACTGCCTTCTCGGCTCCGTTGCCTATCTTCACTCGTCTTATCCACCCGTCGGCGCAGCCCGTGTAAAGATACCCCTCCTTTTCGTCGTAGGCCAGGTCCTCCGGCCCTGGCAGCTGGCCATCTCCGAGCTTCTCCGAACCGACGGCGAGGCGGTCATTGCGCAGCAGGATCGCCCGGGTGGCCCCGCCGTAGGCCCAGTATAAGGCAATAGCTATGGCCACCGGAGCTAGTACCACTAAGAAGAGCCTGGTGTGGCCATTGTCGCCGGCCATGTTTTGTCACTCTTGGGTCAATGAATGCAGATGGATGACTCAAAGTCTTAATTTTATAAGGAAATAAAGACCAATTAGTAAGATTATTATTTTTTTGGTTGATATATATATATATATGGAAGATCTACTATATGAAAATGCAGTGCATATGCAACGTATGAGATGGTGACCAATAGGATTAGAGATTTATATGTATAATATTTTGAGTTTATGTTTATTAAAAGACATTTATTATTAATAAACTATCAGGAATGGGCTCAGAGTTAACTGCACTTGAGAAAAAACTGAAAATGAATGAGAAGAAAAAGAAAATCATCCTATTATATTATATATAAAAATAATAAAATAAAAAAGATAGAAAAATATATCATATTTAAATATTTTAGTCTGGTTTGTGTGTCTTTAGAGATAAATATATAATATTTAAATATTTTAGTTTGGTATGTGTGTCTCTACTTTTTTATAGAATATTATCCGTTATTTCCAATTATTAAAATATTACTTTTTCTCTAAAAAACTTTTTACTTTTTATTGGAGTCTTTTGAATTAGGATCCACCACTTGTCTTTTAACTATTTGAAAATATTATTATTTATTTATAAAATATATTTAATTATTCTTTTACCATTTTATTGTTACAATTATAAGTAAAAAAATCTAAATCATCTAAACCAATCCCTAGTTAAGTTTAACAATTATTAAATAATTCAACTTTTGAAATTAATAATTGACAAATATTGATTAATAAATAAACAATAATATATTATTTATTTATATAAAATAGACATAATATATAAGTCTATAATAAATAAATATTTATTATAATAAAAATCAAGTATTACAAATAAATATTGTGGAAAGAAAATTTAATTAAAATATATTATATTCTTTGTCAATTTAAATTTTTGTTAAAATTGAAATCACTTGAGAATCATCAACTACAAGCATAGTATATAGTTGAAAATTGCATAATATCGTGCATCACATGAGCAAGAAACTAGTAGTAAATAAATATACATATTTTAAAAAATTAGACATAGATGGCATGACATGCACAATATATATTAAAAATAAACTTTAATTATATATATATATATATATATTCTAAATTAAATAAAAAAATAATGAACTCTAATATTAGAGATGGACTTTAACTAAATGAAGAGATATGTTATAATAATTTAATATATTATTTATTTTTATTGGATTTTGATTAGTTAAGCCTCTTACTTTTCACCAAAATACGAATTAATTTTGGTTCCCTTTTGTTGATAAGAGTTAATGTATTCTTTCTTTACATTTTACGTGTGGGATCCATGAAAATGTTATGGAAGAATGGTAGAATGAAGAAGAAAATACAGAAATACCTAACTAATTAATTATTATTCTTCATTTTTTAAATTCACAAAGAATCTAAAATTAAAGCGTAAAAGCTGTTTCAATCACAGGTGTTTTTTTAAAAATATTTTTTTCGAATTCCAGTTATTAAATTATAAATGTTTCTAAAGGTAGAAGATTTTTATTAATGGATGGTCGAAAACTACTAAAAATCAGAATTTTTCATTGGGGGTGGAAACTCTTTAAAGGTTGTAAAAAATAATGTATGTAGTAGTTTTGTGAGTAACGTTAATCACGAGTGGCAACCATAGTTCTCCTAATTGCAGTTGGTTTTGTTTGTTTTAAGAAAACGAAAAACCTAATTGTAGTTGTTAAGGCTGAATTATTTATTTAGGTCATGACAATTGACAACTCAAATATCAACAACCCCGAGTATAGAAGGGAAAAGAAAAGTTGTACACGTAAATGTATAGCCATTTTTGCAAGCCAATTTTGCTTGTGTCATTGAGTATATTTCCATTGCTACTAATTTATAATAATATTAAACTTCATATTTACGTGATAACGGCGGACATCGATCTGATATAATTTATATAACTATAACTTTTATTTAGAAAACATTGAATGGTTCCACCACTTAAATTCATGTGATAAAATATGAAAACTAATAACTAGCAGATATATTTTAAAATGAACCTAATGCTTTTAAAAAAGAGTGTTGGAGAATTCACGAGGAAGATGCTCACAAATTTTGTCTTTGTTTTGAACTTGATCAATATAACAAACTATAAAATTTTATAAAAAATGAACTATTTTAAAAATATTTGTAATTTTATTTATTATTATTATTATTTTAATAATTAAGGCGAAGAATGAAAAACATTTAATTGATTTATAAAATTACAAGTATTTCAATTATTTGAATATTCTGAGTCTCACAATGTAGAGTTTTGTAGTTCATACCAAATACCTAATGCCAGTACCATCAATTAGGACCAGGAGTCAAGTCATGTTCCGCCAAACTTGAGCTTGGCTTATTTAATAAACGAATCAAATTTTAAGATTTAAAGGTTTGAGTCGAGTTATTTTATTTTAAATTTTGAATTAAGTTTGTTTGATCTCGAGTCAATCATCAATTCTATTCAAGTTTCACCGTCACGAATTTAAAGATCCATTTTGCTCTCTATAATATAAGATGTTTTAAAAAATCTAATTTTTGTTAACAATATTGTAGGAATATCATGGTCTAAATTTATTAATTTCTGATTTATATATGCAATATATTTTAATTAGTTTTTATTATATGAATATAAATGATAATCTCCTTAATTGATCGTCATATAACAACTGTTAGATTACTTTGACTTAACTATTTTATAACAAATTATAATTTTTAATGTTATAGTGTCTATATATAACTATTTTATAACAAATTATAATTTTTAATGTTATAGTGTCTATATATTGTTAAAGTAAAAGAAATATTAATGCTTTATATTTGACATCGATACGGTTTGTGCCAAATTTTAAGCTGAATTGAGCTTTTTCAAGCTTACGAGAGAGATGATTTATCAAGCAACTTGTAATGAGCCAGCTAGCCAAGCTCGATCACTTTTTTTTTTCTATTACAACTAAAATTCCACTTTTTAAATATCCAATTATTATTATTTCATCAACATCCAATTGTTTTTGGAAATCTTTAAGAAAAATATCACAAATACTCTCACCAAATAAAGTGGTTTTAGTTTATCATTAATTAAAATTTTACATCATTTTATACATTTATTTCAATTTTCATATTACTTATACTACTAGTTATAGTTTATACATTTTTCTTATTTTATGATAAATTTTGTGGTGATATTAATATTTATTATAATAAATTTTAAATCAATAATACTACTGAATAAAAAATATTGGAACATGTTTTTCAAAAAAAAAAAAGAAGAAGAAAGAGATAAAAAGGGACACCTCACCCGTAGAGATGCCAACAAGTAAGATTTGGTAAGAGCTAAACTTGCCCTATTGTCTGTTGGTCTGGAATCTTCTAAGGAGCAATGAATGAAAAGTGAAAATTTTGTGGTGATATTAATATTTATTTTAATAAAATTTAAAACAATAATACTACTTAATAAAAAATATTGTAACATGTTTTTTTTAAAAAAAAAAAAAGAGGGAAAAAGGGATACCTCACCCGTAGAGATGTCAATAGGTAAGATTTGGTCCAAGTTTTGCAAGTGCTAAACTTGCCCTATTTATCTGTTGGTCTGGAATCTTCTAAGGAGCAACAAAGAAAAAGTGAAAAAGGGAGCATTGCGATCGAGCACCGAAGGACATTTTAGAAAAGTAACAGGGGGCTCAAGCACCCGATTTCGGAGTGTTCGAGCACCGACGACATGCCCATGATGCGTGTAAAGCGGATCTTGGCATTTTAGACGGTTCTTCATGTATTTATGTTATTTTTTGTCTCTTTCTTCCTTCATTGTATCTTTATATTGACTTCTTTTTGCATTAGGAGGGTTCCAAGGTGGTAGAAGAAGATTTTCTTCTAGGTTGAAAGATAGGAGTTTTATTGTCAAGTGCAATTTGTAATTCTTCTTCATAAGAATTTTTCTCTCCGTGGTTTTCTACGCTTGAGTTTGGGGATTTTCCTGGTAAATTTTCTAGGGTCCTTGTTCTCAATATTTTGTTTGTTTGCTTGCTTATTGATAATTGTATTGTCATACGCTTCCGCATAGACAATTTATTCCAACAATTGGTACCAGAGCATGATTAGTTCTACCTGATTCACCACTGCATAAAAAAAGGTTGAAGGTATTCTTCTATATCTCTTTTATGGATCCAGTTAGTCAAGGTCTTTTTTTGAAACTTGATGTATAAAAGTTTAATGGGAAGAACAATTTTGTTATTTGGAAAGAAAAGGTTAAGGATATTCTTGTTAATTAAGCTATCATGGGTATTGTTTGTGATAGTAAAAAGCCAGCAAATATGTTTCATAAAGACTGGTTTAATTTAAAAGAGAGGGTGTTGGATGTCATTTGCATACATCTCTCTAATAATATTTATTGCAATATTTTGCATATAAGGTATCTATTTGATTTATGGGCAAAATTAAAGAGTCGGTATATGACAAAATCCTTGACTAGCAAGGCCTATTATAAGAGGCACTTGTATCACTTGAGGATAGGTAACTTTGATTCTTTTTTCGTCTCATTTTTATAAGTTTACAAGTTATGTAATAATTTGTTGTGCATTGATGAAAAGATTGTAGAGGATGATAAGGCTTACATGTTTATTAACTCTCTCAATTCGGTATATGAATGAATCGGTTGTGAAGAATTTTTTGTATAGTAATATTCCATCAAATTTGATGACCTTGTCGCAACTTTATTGTCTAAGGAATAATGACTAAGGAAAAGAAGGAGATCAAGAGTGATAAGGATAATCTTTATGTAGATAAATAGCCTGGAAAAAAGCAAAAAGTCTTTCAGAATGGGAGGGGAAGCAAGGGGAAGGGAAAGCCTGATAAGAGTAAGGTTGTTTGCTATTATTGGAAGAAGGAGGGTCACTTTAAGAAAGACTACAATAAGAGAAACAAGATAGGGAATTGATCAAGTTGGGGTAGCTGATTCTACTGTTGATGATGAGGATCTAATTAATGGTACATCTGGTAAGGATACCTAGATTTTGGATTTTTATGCTCATTTTATATATGTACAAATAATGAGTGGTTACATGAATATTAAACTTTTGATGACAGTTCTAATGGGGAATAACTCTGCTTATAAAACTGTTGGGATTAGATATGTGAGAATCAGAATGTTTGATGGTGTGACCTAGACATTGACTGATATAAGGCATGTGCAAGAATTGAAGAAAAAAATGATTTTACTAAATTGTTTGGATGCCTATGGATGTAGAGTTCTCATGTCAGAGAGAGTTCTCAAGGTCACTAAGGGGTTATTATTGATTATGAAGGGTCAGAAGAATAGGAATTTGTATATGCGATAGTGACTCGCAGTTGTTGGTGTTATTGTAGTGTGTAATTTTGAGAAGGACACAAAGAACATTTTACTTTGACATATAAGGTTAAGTCATATGAGTGAGAAGGCTATGAATGAACTACACAGAAAGGATTTATTGAAGTTTGAAGACATGTCATCTCAACTTTTGAAAGTATTATGTTCTTAGGAAGAAAACAAAGGTATAATTTCGCCGCATTTCATACTAGTAGTTTTGACTTAAACTATGATCATACTGATGGATAGAGGCTAGTCTCTGTGAAATTTCATGGCATTGCTGTAACACCCCGACTCGGCTCACTCATGAACCGACCCGGAAATGCTACCGGCGACCGAACCGTTCGATAATCTACTAGATTCGGTTAAGCCGACCCGGATCTACTCTCGGCGTTTTAAGATGAAGACCACCTATGTCCTCTATTCATTAT
>JAVDBV010003678.1:0-17371 GCA_032619315.1 Piper longum | reverse complement strand
CTAACCGGGGCCTGTAACATGCCGGTTTGGTTCACGAGGGTGAACCGGATTTGGGGTGTTACACCTTTGGCCGCAAAGGAGCCGGAAAAGTGAACGGACGCCATTAGCAGACCTGCCTGCGAAAAACAAAACCAACAAAACGAATGCAGAACGGGTAAAGATTCAAACTTTTCGATGGATTGGAGAACCCAACGGCAAAGGGAGGGAGGATAAGGTAAGCAGTGATCGAACCTGGCGAGAATTGGCTGCGATGGATACAGGAGAGTTGAGAAGAAGAGGAAGGATGCTAGTTGAATGTTGCATATTTCGCTTTCACATGCCCTTTTCCATGGAATTCTTGTTTCTCCAGTTAGTAGCATTGGACACCTAAATAGAAGCTAAAATTTAAATTATAATTAAATGGATAAAACTAGTTACTAAAATAATCTTTTCCAAAAACACTTGGATGTATTCTATAAGACTTGACTCTCTTAATACAAAATATTTTTAAGCAATTGCTTAACATTCTCTTATTGTATTTGTTACACATACTCCTTAGGTGCATACTTGAGATAATATTATTGTATTTGAACTCTATTTTTTATATGTTTTTGCTGAGTTTTTTTTATATAATTGAAAAATGATAAGCTCGAAGTAATACAATGATAAAATAAATGTGAATTTCCATGGTCAAAAAAATACCTCTATACTTATTTTTCTTTGGTATTGTGTGGATACATCAATGTACTAATAATGTTATTAGACAAATATTGATGTATCATCACAATGATCATTTGGCATGTTAACATATATTGATTATATCTAATAACATCTAAAATTAAATGTTTTTTTTTAAAAAAGAACATCAAAGACTTAAAATGTCACTTGGTTCCTCTTTAAGTGTGAACAACAATTTTTTCTCGGCCATATGAACTCTCTATTTTAATATTTATATAAACTTCTAGTACAAATATTGAGTTATTTTTCTATATTATTAATAAATACACGTAAAAAGTAATAAAAATACTCTTTATACTTAGACGATTTGCACCCAAGTGAATTTATGAATAAAACTTTTTTCATGAGCTAATAATTTAGGTTCCATCATTTAAGAGGAATATTTAGGTTGTATATTTAAGTTAATGAGGTTAGTATCATCTATTTTTTAAATATGAATTATAATTTTTATACGATTTGTCGTCCAACCCAAAAAAATATTACAAGCTCATTAATCAGATTAGGTTGTAAATCTAATACTGGTTCATAGACTTAAAAAACCAAGAATAAAAGATATTCACGTTAAATTTATGACATAAACTCACTAATAAATATAATTTTATTCACAATAAAATATTAATTTTATTTTAAATTATTTTAACAATATAAATTAGATTCACAATTTCACTAATCTCCTAAACAAAAACTAACTCTTATTATGAACAAATGTTGCTCCACAACTTTTGTTAGAGTCATAAGTTAGTTCAAAATTTTAAATCCCAATAACTAAAATCTTAAAATCATTAACATCTATATATATATATATATATATATATTAATATTAATCTAATCGTTTGACATTTAATCCAGCAATTAATAAGATTAATTTAATCATAATAACGACCGGAGAAAATGTCCAACGTTAACCAAGCACACCAGTTAAAACCAATCGGAGGTTACAAACCAGTTGGTTAATCATCGTCGTTGGGGGAGGAAGCTGTTGGAGTAACCAAACGCCCAAAATGCCTCCACCGCCGATCATGGCGGCGGTGGCGGTTTTGATGGGGTCCGACCCGCCCCCATCGCCATTGCTCCTCGCGAGCGAACGCGGTGGTGGGGCTTGGCTGTGTGCAGGGGGAGGGAGATGTGGAGGGGGCGGTCTCAGGGGAAGAAGGAGAACGTCGGCCTGGTGGTGGTGGCCGTCGGCGCCGACAAGAGCAGCCAGCACGCTCTCAAGTGGGCCGCCGACCATTTGATCTCCAAGACCCAGATCTTCCATCTTCTTCATGTGAGGAGGAAGATCACCAATATCACCACCCCGAGTGAGCTCTTTTTTTTGTTTTGTTTTATTAATTTTAATGGGGGGCGTTTGGTTGAGGATCTCGAGAAAAATTTTATATTCTCGAAGACCCATTATTCGCGGTCGTTATAATTTTATATTCTTCCAATAAAGAGATTTGAGCCTTTTCATTGGAAAAATTCAAAATCATAATTGAGTTTTCAAGCCTTCTCGTTGGAAAAATATAAAATTATTACGAGTTTTGAGCCTTCCTATTGGAAAGATGTAAAATTACAGCAATAACGGATGAAAGTTGTTTGTCTGAATATTGGCAAATTATAAAGTGGCACTCTTTACAAATTGTTTTGAGCCTTTTTGTTGGAAAAACATAAAATGATAAC
This sequence comes from Piper longum, assembly GCA_032619315.1. Lineage (NCBI taxonomy): Eukaryota > Viridiplantae > Streptophyta > Magnoliopsida > Piperales > Piperaceae > Piper > Piper longum. The sequence continues at coordinate 14,995 of JAVDBV010003678.1, read as the reverse complement.
GAGTTCTAAGTCTTTATATTAGAAAAATGTAAAATTACAAAAAATAACAGATAAAAAGGTGTTTAGTTAAATATTGGCAAAATATAAAGTGGCAAAGGCCCTTTTCACGAAATGTTTGCAAAATACAAGAAAGCGGTTCTAAACTTGGTTTTTGTCTAATTTTTCTCAAACACTGCGAATAAAATGCCCAAATTTTAACTTTCTTTGATGTTTTTCTTATAAAAAAAATTGGGTCGAGGGCTTTCGTTGATTTATGCATTGAGTCTAGCTTTGTGGGATTTTGTTTTGTTATTTGTATGTATTTTGCTGTAGTTGGGTATATTGCTGCTTGTACAAAAGAAATTTGAGCATTTCTTCTCAAATGAATTATAGTTCATGAATTGAGCCTCTGTATGGGTTATGATCTTGGGGAATGGTAGAACCGTAGAATGGAATCTATGACCCTGATGTTTTGGTGTAAGGTGGAAGAAGAAGAGGATGCATGTTTCTGTAGTTGGATTTATTGCATTGCTAGTACATAAGAAAATTTCCAATTCTTTTTTATTGAATTCTAGTTCATAAATTGAACTTTAGAATGGTTTACAATCTTGTGGAATGGTAGAATAGATTTATGTCCCTGGCCCAAATTTTGGGATAACATGGAAAAAGAAGAGGACATATGTTGTTTAAAATGAAAATCAATATTTTACAAACTGTTGTTCGTCGATATGAGTTTCACAATTAAATGGATGATGCCAAACTCATTCTGAATCAAGGATACTCATTGACTTTGGATATAGTATCTGTAAAATGGATTCGGCCCACATCATTTTGGGATTAGGTGGACAAAGAAGAAGAGTTGTTCTGACAATTGCCATTTTTTATGTCTTGATTCTAGCTTGGAGTTGGTCTTTTATTTTGTTTTTTGGATTTTTGTTTAATCAGCAAATAATTGCTCCACAAATTGTTCATCAACATCATAGACGTGGTCACTTACTAGTAACTCCAGCTTTGCCAATAAATGGCTTTCACAACTGAATCAATATGGCATGATCTTATGTTGGACACCCTTTGAGTGGCTGTAACAGTTCCACAAATTGGGGGGGGGGGGGGGAATGATACTTGATTGATTTCTTGCTAAGAAAAAGAAAAGAGGAAATAGATGTTGTTTAAAATTTACATTGATTGAGCTTGGTCGAACTTGGCCATCATCATTTATGTAATGCTCAAGCTTTTACTGCAATCCTTTATTAATGTAATGAAATGCAATTTTTTGTAGCTGGTCACCATGTTCCTCTTGCAGAAGTGGATGAAGATGTCGCAGCAGCTTATTTTCATGAGCGTGGTGCACAGACCAAAGAACTTCTTTTGCCTTTTCAATGTTTCTATAATAGGCGAGGGGTATGCTATTTAACAAGGCAAATTCGTAAACTGAAAACTTTATATAAGCTATTACAGGATTAGCACCTGTTTGGGGTGACATTACTTGATTCTGATTTGCAAATTTTTGGCTCAGTCTTGTAAACATGAAATGTCGCTTCTTTCTGACTCTTATACTTGTCAGTTTCAAATGGGATAGATGAATGCTTGCTTCAAAATGTCCTCAGATACTTAGAATTGATTTTTTTGTCCATTCATATTATTTTCAAAACTTATTTTTCACTTGCAAAAATTAAATGCATTCTATTTGTTTTGCAAGCTTTATCTCTTTGCTATCGCTATTTATGCAGCTACGTTGCAAAGAAGTCATAATCGATGAGACAGACGTAGCTAAAGCAATAATTGACTATGTTGTTTCCCAATCAGTTGATAAGCTTGTTCTTGGGGCTTCAGATAGAAATGCTTTTACAAGGTAAATGGCATGGTTGATGTTTTTCCGTCCCTTCTTTTTTTCAATTGATCAGGAATATTTAAGCTTTATTCCACTTCTGGTTGTGTAAAGATCAGTTATGTACTTTTTGTTTCATATTTACAGAATTCTAAGTTGAGTTTCCTTACTTTTTCAATAAATATAATTATTGCATGGCCTTTTCCTTCCTTTGTACAGAACTTTTAGGCATGCAGATGTACCTACCTCTGTTTCAAAACTTGCGCCAGATTTCTGCTCCATATATGTTATAGTGAAAGGGAAAATTTCATCAATTCGGCCAGCTCCGCATCCCAATAAGAATGCAGCTTCTAGACCCGCAACTCACCTTTCTGAAGCCACTGGAAATTCATATATATCTACGAAAAGTGTGCATCTTGCAATGTTATTGATGTCTGTCTTTTTCATCCTAAACCTTTTAATAATATTAGTTTGTGTTTTTGTGTAGGTGATCCAGATATTAAAGACCCAGTTGGAGAGCTATCGAGGTTGGCATCTAATCTCTTATCCAATGTTTCATCCTCTGAACTTTCTTATTAGCACTAGACTTTTGAATGAGGCCAGTCACGTTGTTTGATGATTAAATCTCATACTTATAGTGGCGAATTGGGAATTTAATGTTCTGCCTTATTTGATTGTGACCTCTTGTCTCTTACATTTCTGGTTCCCTTATTTGATTAAGGACTTTCTTCTCTCTATGTCTGGCAAACCTACATACTAATGGAGAAGTGTCTTTTATTTGTGGAATAACATATAGCCATTGTCAGTTCTCATGTCATTGTCATTATTAAGATCCATACCTTATATGAGCCAGTTTGAGAGGCATTAATTTTGTATTGCATGTAGATTTATTTTCCTCCAAAATACCTATTTCTATGATGATATTGCATATGCATATTTCATTTAAACGAGCTAGAATTAGAAACAGAAGCTTTAGCTGTTGATCTGGCGAATGTTTCGCAGGATTCATGATGTCAACCCATTTGATGGCCACAATGACAATTCCTTTCGGAGTGCAAATTCCTGCCCAAATTCATTTGGAAAAGGAAATAGACCACCATTTGGTTTTTCATATCAGAGTGTGAGTTCATCCACAAGTCCAAGCGGGAGTGACACTGAGCAGAATTTTGCCTTGATGCGTGATAGCCTGGACTCTGGTAGTCAGTTCTTAAAAACAGCCGGGATGCCCAATGACTTCTTGTACATTGAAGAAAATGGAAAGAACAATAATGCAAAAGGATTTAGTGGCACACCTCTCTCCATTTCAGCTGGATCGAGTTACCATGAATTGTATGGAAATGAGTTCACCAGAAGTTTTGACTCCAGGAGATCTGGAGAAGCAATCTGGTCTGGTTCATCTGTGTCGAGCTCAAGTGACTACATGAGAAACTATTGTTTACAAAAATTTGGTCGTGGAAATTGGTCAAATTCATCTGGTTCCAGTTCTTATGAAAGATATAGATCTCTGCATTCACCGGTATCCCAGGAGGCCGATGGTTCTGGCTGGTCTTCAAATTCTATGGTAAAGTCAGACTATATCCATTTTAATTTGCAGTTTGGCTATTTTTTTTTCAAACATCATACTAACTTAACTCAATGAAGAGTGATCTGGTTGGTTATGTTAGTACAGGCCTAATTACAGTCATGTTGTTTTCTGATCAATACCTGCGCATTGATGTTATTAGCACCTGGTGATCTGTATGCATGCCTTATTTGATGTATGGGTTCTGGTCTTTCAATGTCACAGCAAATGCTATCATTTGTAAATAGTTGGCAGTGTTCTGAAACATGGGATTAGTGATACCGACCTTTTACTCAACTAGTTTTTTGGTAGGCATAAATGAATGGTTGCATCTGGTATCGACCAATGATTGCATTTAATTTTTCCACTTTAGCAGCCTATCTGATTATTTCCTCACTAAGAAATGACAATGCTTGCGTTACAAGTGCCTTATTATCATTTCATCCATCCTTAGCTGAAGTTAATCTAGCTACTTCTTTCATGTTAATAAGTGCAATGGGCTGCTGGAGGAGTTAGAGACTGACATGGGACAGTTAAAACTTGAAATGAAGCAGACAAGGGACTTTGACAATAACTATCACCTCAAAGACAGAAGCTTTGCTCAAGAGGTGCTTATCATTTTTTTGCGCTTTCTTTCTTAATGACAAGTATGAGCTCCAAGGACATGTTTACTTAGTAGTTAGCAGTTAGTACTAAACAATATATGTTAAATATTATATGAGTATCATGATAAGGTGCACTTCCTTCTTATTTGTCTTGTCTTATATGTTTGGTATGCATGGCACTTGGAAAGACTACATTATCTGATAGTAGCTTTTTCCTCCTTGCAGGGGAAAGATAAAAGCACTCCATTGGTCAAGCAAAGTCGTGAAGAGCTAGGAGTGAACCATATTTTGAGATGTCTAGAAAAAACGAAAACTACCATTTCACCTAAGATTTTGTCTGTGAAGAATCAGAAATTTACAGATTGTCTCCCTGCTGATGTCAAATATAAGCGATTCACTCTTGAAGAAATCGAGAAAGCTACAGATAACTTTTCAGATGCTCTTAAGATTGGGGAAGGTGGATATGGTCCCGTTTATAAATGTAGTCTAGATGATACTCTGGTAGCTATCAAAATTTTACGTTCTAATGTAACTCAAGGAATAAAGCAGTTCATCCAGGAGGTAACCTTTTTTTTTATGAGTTTTTATATAAAGCAATGATTTTTTTTCTTTTAACTTTATTTTGTTTCATTGATTCATTTTTTGGGTGAGGGAGGGGGTAGAGATTGTTAATGCTTCCTTTTGTCTGAAACAAGTTGACGGCCATTTGTTCACTTAGTTGCCATTTTTCTCAGGTTGAAGTTCTAAGTTCCATTCGCCACTCCAACTTGGTTATTCTCCTTGGTGCTTGCCCGGAATATGGTTGCTTGGTATATGAGTACATGTCTGAGGGAAGCCTTGAAGATCATCTGTTTAGCCGAAATAATGGAACTCCTTTACCTTGGCAACTTCGATTCAAGATAGCAGCTGAGATAGCTACTGGTCTCCACTTCCTCCACCTGAATAAGCCTGAGCCAGTTGTTCATCGTGATCTCAAACCTGGCAATATTCTCCTTGACCACAGCTTTGTGAGCAAAATTTCAGACGTTGGCCTTTCTCGTCTGATCCCACTGTCTTCTGTTGATGCCATTAGTCAGTACAGAATGACTGCAGCTGCTGGGACATTTTGCTACATTGATCCCGAGTACCAGAAAACTGGGTTGCTTGGAGTCAAGTCTGATATTTATGCGTTTGGTATTATTCTTATGCAACTTCTTACTGCCAAGCCACCCATGGGTCTGGCTCATAGTGTGGAAATTGCAATGGAGTCACGGCGTTTCCACGAAATGCTAGATCATTCTGTGCATGACTGGCCAGTGAAGGAGAGCATAGAACTCGGTAAGCTAGCGTTGAGGTGTGCAGAGCTCCGCCGCAAGGACAGGCCAGACATGGAGACGATTATACGAGAACTCAATCGCTTCCAGCAATTTGCTGATGAATCCCTACATAATGTTGAGCATTTCTTAAAGGCCAATAGTAGTTAATGCTAAATTATTTCCTCGGTCAAGTTTGTTTATGTTGGTGTTGCATCGTTGAGGTTGTGGATGAAATTATCAGGTTAGTCGGGCTTCGCTTTCTCTTTTACTTGTATGACTGAAGTGGGATTTTTCTTTTTCTGTGTTATTGTTGTTCAACAAGTTGATTGATTCTTTTATCAATCATGACAATAACTGTGTGATCTATAACCCTGTTTTATAATGTTTAAATACATTTCATATAACACCTACAATACTAAAGCATGATAACAACATTTACAGTTTGAGTAAGAGAATTATTATGTTTGCTAAAATGTGCATTGGGAAGATGGTACACAGACGTGCATGGATATATATAAAGTATCGGCGATGGTCAACTTGTAGCCTGCAGGAGCAACTTCTTGCCAACTCCTGCGTCGCAGGTGGTATCTCCGAGCATGGCATCACCGTCAACGTCCACTGTGCTGGTGGTTTGCCCCGCATAGGCCTTCTGCACTGCGGCCACTGCCCTGTCGGCCTTGCAGACTTCTGTGCCCTTCCTGAATGAACTGCAGCTGCCTAGAGCATCACCATGGCTAGCCAATTGCACCTCCGAAATGGTATGCCCAACCTGGCAAGCCAGCTCCACCTTGTTTCCTTCCAGCGCAGCCGCACATAGCTGCCCGACTGAGACTGTCTGGAAGGTGATGTTCAAAGGGCTACCACCCATCTCCTCAAACAACACCACGGTGTTGTTAGCAGGTCGGAGGTAGGACCGGGGCGCGTATACCTACAATATAAACATACAACAAGTAAACTCAGAAAGTAGCCAGATTTTCACACGAACTCAAGCTTTTCGGAAAATTGGCTATACCGAATAGAAAATGTATAAACGTAGCACCTTTGCGAATAGAACCAGAAATAAGAATTCGCCGGTGGGCATCATTTTTTATTTGCTCTTACATCATATGTAACATCAGCAGCAGAACATGCATACCCAAGAACAAGAAACGAAGACCAGCAAGAGAGAAGCATAATTGTCTTATCAGACCCAAAATCACCACATTCTCTATCGCATTTCCTTAATGGTCAAGGAGTATATATATGCATACGCATATATATAGATATTAGACATTATGAAAGCCACGTAAAATAAAAAGTAAACTCACTGTTTTTTGGATTTATTTTTTTAGTAACTAAATCTTTTGTCCTTCAAGGAACATATATAGTAGCAGAGATGCAGAAATATGAACTTGGGTAATAACCATAATTAACATTTAATTTTGTTTATAAGCTTGTAGTAACTTTCGAAAATTTTCAGTACTAACATTTGATTAGGGTGCATGAGTATTTATGAATTGAGAATGATTCATTGTGGATTGGATCATTGTTATATAATGGTTTTGGCTAATCAAAATGACTGGTGTTTGTCTACATTGGATGGTTTAATTTGTTGGGAATGAAAGGCAACTAAATTAACATTGTAATTAGCTATAAGATGAACTGATTAGCGAGTTAGCTACACAGTAATATCATGTTACGAAAATCGGGTTTTATAATCATGAACATAATGGGCCTACGGTCATGTCTTCAAAGGCCCAATTATTCTTAAGAGTTAGGCCCATTAGACCCTGGTAAGTAATTTTCTCATAATCGAGGGGCCTTTTCGGAATATTTTCTAGATAGCGCATGCATTCCCAGTCGTCGTGTCTCCGGCCAGTTTTCCGGCGAGATGAGCCTCTCTTCTTCCCTCCCCGGCTCCGGCGAAACACTTCTCGGCCAGAGAAGCTCCATGCGCATAAAGGTTGGCGCTTTCTTCTTCAATATGTTCTTTGTGTTAGAATCGTTGAATTGTCAACTGATCAGCTGCTCGGTACCAGTTCTTTGATTTGGTCATGTTTTTCATTGAGAAAAATGGTGTGGGTGATTTTACTGTGAAATGAAATTCTTGTGATCTTGTGGGGGAATAATGCAAATCATAATGCTTAGAGACCACATTGTCAATCGATTTTAAATTTGATTTGTTGTATTTGTGTGCAAGTACTGTGATATGTAATTTAGTTTAGAGACTAGATTGTAATGAAAGCTCATTTCTGATCAGCTTAGATAACATGGTTCTATGTTGTTGGTAGCATTGATTTTTTTTTTTTTTTGGTCAGAAGTCAGAACTCAGCAGAACTGGGTTGGTAGTTAATTTTTGAAAGGATTTCATCAGAGGCCAGCCTTAGATATTGAATTAGGATTTTTGATATTGTGTGCATTGTTACTGGGAATGTGATTTTGTTCTGCTTGTAAATAGGATTCTAATGTCTCTAGTCTGTTTCTTAGATATTGAATTGGGATTTAGTCCTCTTTGATGGAGATGTTAATAGAAACTTGGTTGGCTGGTGTTGGATGGATTAAAAGCAGAGGACGCCGACCACTAATATTGATGTGGCCTGCCTTAAGAGAGCACATCAATAGCATTTACATTGATCTGACTGATAACATCGGGATTTAAAGTGAGGCACGTTGATTTAATGAATAGAAAAGTGAGAATGGGGACGGATTGACCTGTCATGTTGATCTTTCGCTAACGTTTCTGTCAGCTTCCTTTGGCTTCTTATGTTGCTGTTGTTACTTTGATAATTAAGAGTTGCGCTGTGGAAATTGATGAATGTAAGACATCTCTGAAAGCATTTTTATCATACATTTCCGGGAGAAGGATGCGTTATGGCCTTAAAATTTTCCAGGATTTTACAGATGAGAACTTTGATGAAATCTTTCAGTCACTTGGTTGTTTTCAATTGTTGATGATGTAACAAAATGTACATGCTGCCCAAGAAAGTAGCCGGAAAATGAACTAGACAAGCATATGTTGGAACCTTTTTTTACTCTGATCTCATCAACTGTATGATTGGCAAGCAAAATAATGTCTTGAACATTACAGATTTGCTCGCCGGACGGAGAAAAAGAGATTTGAAACACCTGAATGGCCAACTCGGAGCTTATGGAGCCATAGTCGACTATTACACTGGGCTTGGAGATTTTGATCAATCTGGGAGATAGATACATTTCCAGGCTAGAAACTGATACATTTCCAGGCTAGAAACTGACTAACTCTAGTCTTAGTTCGTGTAGTGATTGCATAGGTACTCTTTTCACCTCCCATTTGTCTCCGTTAGAATTTATGACGATCAATTTCACCGGGAAGAAAAAGACCCAGGTTTGAATGCCATGAAATGAGAAATGTGTTGTTTCTGTAGAACCCAAAACTCTAAATGGTCTGTGATTTTGTTTTTCTCTCACTCCTGGTAGAAAATAGGGTGAGGTTAAGGGACACATAGAATCTATTTGTTGTTATCTGCTTTTCTTGTTAAACAGGTTCAAAAAAGATTGAATAGACCATCCAGGGAGCCATTGATGATATAGCTTGGAAGAATGCTACTAGAATGGACCACTGGTTTTTGGTGGCCAGCAGAATGAGAGTTACAAAGACAAGGTAGGTGATCAAGACATGAGAAGGGGTCCCAAGTGGCAAGGTTTTCAATTGCGTGTCTTATCCTTTTCTTATGCTTTTGAGTTGTTGCAAAATAATCATCATTTGTTTCATTGATTGTTTGACCAATCTTTCAAGGTAACCTATTCAAAGGGTTCATCACTGGCTACTTGACCAAACTTCCCATTGTATTGTGTCGATTCAGGAGCCTTGGATTAACAGGTCAGATTACTGGATGCTGTCTTGTTCATAAATCATAAGAATTACACATCTTCATTTTTTTTGTTCTTGAAGTTCTTCGAAGATTTTATCGGCATTGCGTTTTTCGCACCTTGTAGTAGTTGGTCATGGCTAGTTATGATGTTAATGTGAAAAACGCATTGACATAATTAATTATTCAAAATGACATCTTTTCGACTGATAGCAGGTCTTTAGAGTTTTTAGGAATTAGTACTTTGGAAGTAGGTGGATGACAATGAAAAGAAATTGATCCGAGAAAATTCTTAACCACGTCAACTTGTCCATGACCGAGTAAAGAGATTACCTCCCCGTGGCGAAAATTTTTCGGATTCAGTATTATTGTCATATTAAACTTCACAGAGAGTGTCATTTGGAGCACACCAAAATTTGCCATGGAAGCTAAAAGCCATTACAATGCCGATCCTGTTGGTTGTGCAACCACGCAAAACATTATATAAGAGATTTCCACGTCAGTCACTGATCCTCTAATGCATATCAATATCCCTTTATCCTTTTAAAAAAACTATTCTGATTCCAAATCATAACAAAAAACCAATGCATGATAATAATTTACAGAGGCTTAGTTTAGAAAGTAAGGAATTGCATCACCTTTTTTTCTAGTTTATCTCTTGCAAGATCACAGCAAACAACTACAAAACAGTAGATCAATTAATATCTTTTCATGGTCAGAACAAGTTTGCATATTATCCAAATGTCTTGTCAATGACTCATAATCTGATTAAACAATGCAACAGCTGTGGATTGGTTCAGAGTGGAAGCAATGTATATGTGGCAATGTATGTCTTCTTGCTATGGAGTGTCTAGTCCAACTTTTGACAAAAAATGAATGATTATGAAGAACAGGAACGGTGGGTCTACCTGCTGGACATGAATATATATAGATGACAATAATGGTTGTAGGAGAACGTCGATATCTGTTGAAATTATTGAAGATGACCATATGGTATTGTTGAAGGAACAGCTAAAGGTGGGCCTTTACCTGGCCCACCATTTAAAAAAAAATAAAAGAAAAAAAGAATTGGCTCATAGCTTGATCCATCGCATTAACTATCTTTTATGCCTACTCGAGTCTAAACTCGCATTGTCTTACATTATTGTTTGTAAATTCAAGAATTAGGATTTTTTTAATTTGTTTCTATGAGAAAACAATTAGTTAAGAATTTGTTTTTTTAAATTGCAGAGAAAGACGGTGATTGCATAGGGTTATTTGGGTGAGCTCTACTTCATTTTATTGTAAAACCCAGGATCAATATCATATCAAATCATCAAGATATAAATAAATACGAAAGAGTACTTAAATGCACAGATAAAAATTAGTTACTTGAGTCTTTTTAGATCTGAATCTTTCAAATTGTTATGATCAATTTATTCTTCACAGAAGAAAATTATACATTCAATTTAATGATCATGACCCATTTATAAATTTCTAGTGACTTGTACAGATTTTTTATTGTACATGAATATGACTGTACAATTCTTCTTATTTCTAAGTTGACATATCATAATAAATTAGAAATAAATATTCTGATCTTTATATGTTTTACAACCTCATACTTCAATTAAGTGCCTATAATTTTTCTCACGAAGACAAGACCTGTTGTAACTTATATTTGTTAATGACCTTATTTTCAAGAGAAGGCACTTCGAGACCTTCGTGGACAGATATAGTTTTTAGGTATCGATCATGATCTCAATGCTTTGTTTAAAGTCATAGTGAATATTACAATGCCTCTTTTAAAAGTATGACTTTATTGACTTTATTATTTGCTACTTTATCTATATCATAATTTCCCAACATAAAGATATGAGCTATTCCTAATGAGACTAAAGATACTGAGGTTAAACATTTTCCTAATTTTTACTAATGAAGTTGGTATTTCCTACCGTGACTTCAACAAGGTAATATGTAAGAACAAGACAAGACAGTACTCATATTGAATAATTAAGATGACCAACTATTTTTTAAAAATAAAATAAAATAAAAGCAAGTCAAAGCCAACCAATTTGAACATAAAACAAAACATAATACCATGAGCCCATATCATGGTTTACATAATTCTCGCAGCTAGAAATACTTGATTTGTTTTCTTGTTAAGTATTTATAGTTACAAAAATCAGAATCGAACGTTAATTTGGATTAGAAGGAAGTTATTGAATCAGAATGGTAATGATTTATTAAAAATTAGACAAGAATTGGTTTACTTGAATCCATCAAAATTAGTGGGCTATTAATTATAAAACATGTTATTTTGATGTTAATTGTGTATTATATTTTATAGTATTTTTTCATATTTTTTAGATTTTTTTAAATTATTTAAAATTAGTTATTATTTTTTATTCAATTCACAATAAATTAACTTTTAATTATGAAAATGTCACCGACTATTTCTTCCTCCGATTTTCTTTCCCTGACGCACTACCCCTCCTTCAACTTGGCAACGCCTCCTCCGATTGCCATGCCACTGTCGATTGCCACCCCTGCCCAATCCACCTTGCCCTGCCTCCCCTTAGTGTAATCGACTGATTCATGGATCGATTTATTGATTTTTTTTAATCAGAATTTTTTCAATCCGATTTAAATCAGTTAATTTTTATAAATATGCAAGCACCGTAATCCTAAAATTATACAATAAAATTGAAAAATAAAATATATACATTATCAAATAAACTATCATCAAAACTCTAATATAATATCACTATTAAACAAGTCTGACCGTTGAAAAAAATAGAATCATGCATACATCAAAAACAATAACATAATTAAAATCTTCTTGGAAAAATTTTTAAAAACATAATAAAATGAACAGATAATATGTTGCCCTTTTTTGGAATAATTAGAATAATTAAACATTGAGAACTATATACAAATACGCTTTTATGAATGGAATTGACAAAATGAGCCCTACTAAGAGACAAAACTGCGGTTTCCATCGAGCGGGCCCCGCTGAAATTATGAAGGCCCACTGGGGCGTCTAGATGCAGAGGCTGGGGCCCACTTTGGAGCTTAGCGGGCCTGGATGCGGACAAAATGATTAAACCAGGGGAGGAAAGAATAATTCGTGGGCCCGGTACACGTGTCCTTTAATTCTCTTTTGATTAAAAATATGCTTGGTGGATTTTGTGAATAATATATCAATTATATTATAACACCTGTCTCTTTTTTACTTAAAAAGAAATAGAAGATAACCTACTTTTCTTCAAAGCAAAAAAAAAAAGAAAGTTGACAATCATATATTTATTTATTTATATTTTTAAATATGGAACACAAAGTGGGTAAAGTTTTTTTTTATAAAAAAAAATTCCTAGTTGATTAGGTTTTGGGACAATCCCAATAATGACGACTTCATCAAATTAATTTTATTGAATGAGCTTATATTATAAAGGTTGAAAAACTAATTTTAGTGTGCATAGTTAAAATTTCATTAATTATTTTAAATAATTGAGATAAAAATAGAAGAAAACTATATTTGTATGAAAATTTATCCCAAAGTCCAAATGAATTTATACTTGAACATTATATGAAGAGCACGTACGAATTCTTATTTTTAATATAAAAATCAGAACTTTTCCTTTTCTTTATCTTTGAATCAAATGAGAATTTCTCATGTCTTTTATTGAAAATATTGCTTAAAAAAATAATTTTCAAAGATATAAAAAGTTGATAAAACACTTTTAAATTAAAGGATTTTTTTTTAAAAGGGTAAAGACAAAAAAAAAGGCTGCATTAGAGGAGTGACCTAGTGGAGCCTATGCAGGACTCACGGACCAATGGAAGACTTCCACGTAAGATACTTACAGAGTTGTGGTGGGGCCGGGGACAGAGAATTGAAAGATTTATAAAATGCAGGCGTCAAGTCTCTCCTCACTAACAATTCTTTTCACCTTACCAAATTTACCCTCCCCTCGTGCTAACGGCGTTAGTGTTCTAAAAAAAAAGGTCATGTTTTTTTTTATGAAACTATTTTTTTCGAAAATAAAAGGTAAGCATTAAACAAATAGACAGTTTCCAAAGTTAACTAAGTTAGTTAGCTCATAGATCGTACTAACTGTAAGGTTGTTAGAGAGGGCTTAAGTGGTCAATTGGTTTAGCGTTTTCTGATCGCTTCGATTTAAATTGAAATAAAATAATAAAGTATTTTTTTATTATTTTAAATATAATAAGTTTAACTACACTATTTTTATTTGAAATGTCGAAGTCTTTACCGTTACCGTTTTACTAATTTATTGTTTCAGTTATTTTTAAAAAAAATATAATATATTGATTAATATGAATAAAAAGAAGTATTATTAATATATTTAACTAAAATTTACATGATTATATGATTTAAAAAATTAATTTAATACAAATATATTATCTAAATGATACAAATTTATAATTTTGGTAAACATTTTGTATAACTAAAGATTTTTATAATTTAAGTTAAAAATTACGAACGATCAAAGCGGTCAAAACTTAATAAGGATAGATAATAAAAAAGACAGTAAATGGTGCAATAACAGTTAATAGTCGAAAAATTGACAAATAATAATAATAATTACCTTCAATAACATCGTAGTTGCATCGCTTGTACCCCTATTATTAGTCATAATATTAAACTCTAAGAAACCATATAATATTTATAAAAAAATATTTATAGAAAAAGAATAAATAATCAATGAAAACAAAAAAGTGTTGCTCCATCATCTTCATAATATCATGGAATATTAAAGTAAGAAACTTTGAGTATGTATAAATTATACCACCCCTCAAATTCTTTTTTTTTTTTGAAAAGTTGTAAGTCTTCATAACCATTGCTAGTTCGGCCTATTAATATGAATAATAAAGAAAAAAATTAAATTTTACAAAAGTCAAAAAATTAAAAAGAAGAATGTTTGTAACCTTACTCGTCAATATAAGTATTAGTATAATTAAACACGGAAACAATCATTTTGTTTTATAAAGATATAAAAGTTTTATTTTTCGAGGTTCATATCCTATTTGATTTATAAATTCATTGGATATATCAGACAATAATATTTAATAATTTCAAGATTTTAAAATTTCTATCCTATAAATTTTATGTGCCATCATATTTATAAATGATTGGTTATATTTTACAACTAAATTTTATATCCGATGGTATCATTTTTATGTAATGGAAACGTTTTTATCCTCTAATTAACACATTTTAGCTACCAAGTTCATAAGCAAGGAGAGCATGAACGGCCCCGCAAGCATGTTTGACGGTCGTTACAAAAGTTACGGCTAAAATTTAACGGGCGTTAAGGATAAAATTGTAAAAAAGGAAAAAATAAAAGCATTTATTTATTAATCGGTAAGTCCTGCTTTTCTGAGAAATAACGCAAAGGCCCTTCTATTTATTTTTATTACATACAAAAAACGTCGCTTTCGCACGAGTCCCATTCTTACGGGACACGTACTCAATTCTTCAGAAAAAGACGGATGGGCCCACCATGCAATAATTCCATTTTTAATTGTCATATTAACCATTATTATATTATATATTTCCTATGTACAACACAAACAAAGCCAGTTTGTACTTTATTATTAATATATTACTAATTGCATGTACAATTAACAAAAATAAAACCTTATTATGTTTATATGCAAAATATTATTATTTATTGTGTGAAGCTTTTTAATTAGCCTTTTAAAATTTCATCTCTTTATTTCAACTGTCTCCTTTCTACTACTTAAACAAAATTTTAAAAATTTATATAAAAAACTTAATTAATACCATTAACTATATGAATATGTGTGCTTCCACTTGATTAGTATCCGCCTGCATATAATATACATACATATATATATATATATATATATATATATGTATGTATATTATATGCAGG
>JAVDBV010003676.1:0-10034 GCA_032619315.1 Piper longum | reverse complement strand
TGAAGCTAGCCGCTTAGACTCTAACAAAGTTCACTAACTCTCTACTGGTCTGGCTGGATAGGACCACACATGATGGAATCATTTGGCTGGACTGACCTCTAAGGTCATTGCCATCTATGGGGACTAAAATTCAATGATCTTGGTGGAAGGTCTAGGTTCACGCTAAGGGCTTGCTGGGCTGGCCAAGCAAGTACTCTAAAGTACTACAAGGTACTAGCCTGAGCTACATTCGGAAAGACTATGTCTGGTGCAAGACATATAGACTAATGTCCTTGATCTTATCGATGTGAAAGGTCGACTATGTGTACCCTTGGGGTACTTTGGATCCTACGGTTGTACTAAGGTGTCCTATGAGTCCTGTTGCTATGTGGTGGACACTGAAACTGGATAAGGGTATAGGCTAATCAGTTGTATGGCTCGCTAATGCTAATCTAAGTCAAACTCTCAAGTGACCCTACACGAGGAACTGGACTGCTCATTGGGTCCTAGCTAATTCAGTGCCAAGTCGAGTATTTTACTTTGTTCTATAAGGGACCAAGGACAACCGCTATACTCTACTGTGTATTACGGCTCTAGTAACACTCTATACAACCACTAATTGCTAAAGGAAGCTCCATGCAATGGAAAAGTGGGAAACACACCTATGCATGCACAATATTTCTAAAGGAGTATGAAAACATACTCTGTGCGAAACTACCAAATCTAGATTTGGTAGTGGCATGGGCACTAGTCAATGTCTATTCATGTCAACCTTCTAGAGGAGTGAGTGTGAAAATACTTGGGTGAAGACTCGACTTTGTCTGACGTCTATGGGTTACAGGAAAGGAGACTAGATTTGTCGTGTAAGTCTGGCCACAATACTTTAGAACTCTAACTAGTAGGTATTTTATTCTCATGTATGGGGGTTTGACATCTGGTGTCTAGGATGGAGGGCGTTGAGCTAAGAAAATCCTACTAATTAGGATATCACTCACTCAATGAAGGACGCTCCCTTACTAAGCCACCATCTAAGCCAAAGACTCTGAGACAAGTCAAACTCTTCTCATGGCTAAACCAAACAATGAACGGGTTGTACTATATTCTAATCATCTGCTAACCATTTGATCTGAGACCCTACCTGTGGGCCCATGATTATTCTATCACGATGACTGGTCATCCCATCTGAATGTCATATTGCCATGGTCTATGACTCTATTCATGAACATCCCTCTAACGGCTGCCACTAACAATTTCTGATGAGGATATCTTGAAATACACATTTGACCTAAGGATGTCAAGTCAAGGCAATGGTATGCAGGGTCGCTGGTAAAGTCGATCCTATGCATTATATTCGGAAAACCCCAGTGCTCCTTATTCTCCTCAGCCGTGTGGATGCCACTGTGCTAAATCCCCATGCTCCTCATTATTTAATCTCTGACCATACTCGGCTCTGAAAGCTGTGATATGTGGTCACCGAGCAAGGCTAAGAAAGCCCTCAAGTAGATATCCTCGTATGGGGCTAGGTAACAACCGCTTGGCCATGGTTCCCACACTTGGTCAGCGGTTGAACGATACACAGATGACGGTAGTGCATTCTCGGTCAGTGATAGTGCATCGCAAATGATGGTTGTGCAACTCGGATGAAGGTAGTGCATCACAAATGGTGATAATGTGACATGGATGGTGACAGTGCTATCCAAGTGATGAGGGTTTGATCTTGATCATGGACATCGTGAACCCACTATTATCTCTAGCATATCTACCTCCATGTGCCTGCCTCTTCAGAAGTGGCCGTTAACAACTTGACTCAGGCTATCCAACCATACGTGTCTGATCCTAAAGAGTATGGTTCATGGTGGCGATACATACAATGGTGAATAATGCTAAGCTCATACTGGTCTCTTGAAATCTGAGATGATTCCTATCAAAATGACTGATCCTAAAAAACAATAGCCATTAATCTAACACATGTTGATCGAGTGGAATCATGTCAAACATCTGAGCTCATAGGCAATGGTAGTCCTGCTCATCTTCATTGGTGTGTCGAGGCCTCTTTCTAGCAAAAAGAAGCCAAAAGTACTGTTGGAACAGACAAACTAGTGGAAGAGAGTGAGGAGGTGGAGTGTCAATGGGGAAAGTAGGCCCTCCTCACTAGTTGTCTTCATCCACTACCGTCATCACTTGGAAGTGGTCAATCCAAGTCATCTGTCCAAACTGACATCTGTGTTCCAAGTTCTCTAGGGCTCTGATAGCATAGCTATGACTTTTATCCACAAGGATTTCTTTGAGGATCAAAGTTTTCCAAGGAAGACCTTGAACTATGTGTAATGTATCTGTCCAAGGTAATTGGTGGTCCATACTCATGTGTCAAGTAACTCTCCTAGTGTCTCCTACTCTCCCAGTAGGTGACATCTCTGATAACTCCATCTTGAAATGTACACCATGTCCCAAGGAAAGAGGACGTGAGTGGTGACATGCAAATAGACATAAAAGAGTTGTAATGTAGTCCCCAGTACTCCAAGTACTCCTGGTTACTATCTGACTTATCCTCAGCTGACTAAAAATTGTGAACACTCTACTTGTTTGAATCTCAAGAACAATGAAAGTGAAAGGCGGGTCTCTAAACCTATCATGATATGTTTGTGAGATCCCAATTGACATCTAGTAAAATCCTCATCTCAACCATCCCACAATTCCTCTATAACTTCTAACACTGAAACATACACGGATGAAGTTTGACTGAGCAAAAATCTAGAAGTATGAGAAATGACCAAAGGAAACAACCTGTTGGCTTGATTAAGGATTTCTCCACACACTTGGCTCGATATAGGATTCACCCGTCTCAATCAACCAAGGCATAACTCTTATACCAACTAAAATAGTTTTGCATTTTTGCAATCTATATCTATTAAGTCTACCACAAATTGAGGAAACCTCTTCCTCATGACCAATGTTGGAGTCGTCAGCTATCAAGCTATTCACCACTCCAATGCTTCAGGAATTTGTGTGGATATCGTCACCAATCAGGTGAAGAAAAACTGCCTCTTCTTAATCCAATTTTCTAAAGTTATTATGAAATTAAAAAAATTGATCTAAAATCTTATTAGTAGGCAGACAAAATATCTTCCCATAGGACGAGATTTTGGATTGTGCTTAAAATATGATTATTCCATGTTAAAGTCCTTCAGCTTTGAGTTTCTTTTAAAAATAATTGGATACTCAGTCAAAAAGAGGGTGATCAAGTCCTAAAAAACGTAATCCAGATCTTAAACCAACAAGAATTAATTAGGTATGCTTGGGATATCATGAAAAAGAGATAAGAAGAGAGAAAGTAAAAATAAATTCCTGAAAAAGAAAGAGAAAACTTCATTTGTGAAAACCTTTTCCATAGAGCCCATCCCACATTGTAAAAACCTGTTTTTGCTGCTATAAGAATTTCTTTCAATTTCAATCCAAACAATGAGAGGTAAAGAAGATTCTGCTGTTCTTTTTGTTTCTTTGATTTCCTCTCATAACAAACGGTCTTGCTTGTTCAACAATGGCTTCCCCATGGATCAGAACAGAAAACAACACGCCCCATTACAACTTAACACATCTTTCTCAATCGACATCACACCTCTGTATCTTCTTCTTCCATCCTACTACCCAATATCCCATCAACACAACATTTTCTGCTAATAACATTTATATAGGAAGACGACCTTACTACTGCATCTGCATTGGGACTATCTACTTGGTACCAGCGACACGCTTAGCTTTCCTCTTCTCGACGAAGAAGAAGGCAGACAGTGAGATCACCGAGAAAGCAGAGAAGACGCCAGCGGCAATGTTGATGGAGGTCTTAATATGAAGGATATAATGTAAAAGTTTAAATTAGGCAATTGAATGTAGAAGTTTAAATAAGGCATGTAAATGAACCGACATATGACTGTCGTGCTCATCAAGTTATTGGGATTGGATATATAAATCTGATTGTAATCTTCTTATTCATCAATGAAAGTTTCAATTGTTCATACGGTACCAGAGCAGAAAGATCTCTTTTTCGCTTCTTCTTGATTTAATGCAAGTTTCTTAAACTTGCTCTTGTCTGAAACACTCTGATTCAAGATGTATATTCTGCAAACACTCCGCTCTACAGCAATTTCTTCGATTTCCTCTTCACGGCAAACTCTGCTTCTATAAAGGATCTTTTTCTTTCAAATACTTTGATTCACTGCAAATACTCTGCTTCACAATTCCGAAATACTCTACGTCACGGTTCTAAAATACTCTGCTTAACGACAGGATACTTTGTTTCTCACGTTAACATCCTTTCTTTTGCTGAAATTTCATTCATTTCAATTAACGATTGATCAAAACAACAATGGCTTCGAATCCTTTTGTTGAACCTACTATGGAATCATCTTTTGCTGATCCCGTTATGACATATAATTGGTTTCCTAACTATAGTTCTCATTCAACTGCATCTAGTTCCATGACTCCACAATGTTTGATGAAATATCCTTATCCTATTCATAATCATGCACCTACGACTTCATGCGAAGAATTTTCTTATGTGGGAATCTTAGATCTCTGATTTCATTGAGTCTTAAGGATGTACTGGATTTTTGGATGGAACAATTCTGCTCCATCCCAAACTATACTTCAATAGTCACATGATTCTACTAATCCTACTTCTCAACTAGTGCCAAATCGAGATTATTTTGCTTGGAAGAGAACTGATAAGTTGATCAAAGGTTGGATAATAGGTACATTGAGTGATGAAATTTTAGCTCACGCTATTGGAATTGATTCCGCTGCTGATGTTTGGAGTACATTAGAATCTAAGTTTGTAAAGGCAACAATGGATAGGGAACTTGCTCTGAATCATCAAATACAAGTTCTTAAACATGAGAATTGTGATTCTCTAGATGACTATTTGAGTAAGTACAAAATAATATGTGATGAACTTGCAGCTATTGGAAAACCATTAACTGATGATCGAAAATCATTTTGCATGCTCAATGGACTGGAAGCAAACTATTAGATGTTTACAATGATGATTCTTAGGCCTCCTTTACTTGATTACTTTGAAATTTTGTCTAAGTTGCACCGCTATGAGTCACGTATTATATTTCAAGCTGGAGTAGAAGTTATTTCTTCAATGGCATTTGCTGCACATAAAACTCAAAAATTCAAATTTTCATCACAAGGTTTTTCCTCTGATAAATGTGGATTCAGTCCGGCACTTACTACAACATCTTCCACCAATGTGGCCTTCACTCCTAAGTAACCAGTCCGCAATGAGGAAGAATTGAAAGAGGCACTTAAAGTTTTCAAATTAGTTTGTCAAATCTGCCTTAAACCTGGACACAATGCTCACAAGTGCTTCAAAAGATTCAACAAGGAATTTAGAGTACCAACTCTTCAATCTGTTACTAAAACTGTCCAGCAAGCCCTAAGTGCTATTTAAATGAATACTGATGATGTTTCTCAATGTCTTCCTCATTCAGGTGCGTCATCTCTAATGACACACTCTCTTGATCTCTTGGATACCTATATAACTTATTAAGGTTCTAAAAGTGTATTAATTGGAAATGGGAAGAAACTTTCTATTCAGCAAATTGGTAATATAACTCTCAACACCATATCTAGATCCATCATATTGAAGAATGTTTTGCATGTCCCTGAATTGAAGCAAAACTTGTTATCAATTAGTCAGCTCACAACTAATTTTAATTGTGATTTTTAATTTACTCCTACTGGCTTTCTTGTCATTAATAGAGGGACTGGAAGAGTAATTCTTCATGGATTTAAAGCTGACAGTCTCTATAAGATCAATCAGTTGCAGCATTTTGGCTTCTTCTCCAAAGGACTAGAGCAACAATCATCTTCTCTTTGGCATACTCAACTGGGACATTGCTCTGTTGATGCACTTTTGCTTCTCAAAAATTCAAATTTGATAGAGACTGAACTTGCAGTTGATTCTTTATCCATTTGTTCGAGTTGTTAGCTGGCAAAATCTAGTTGTTTACCATTTTCAAACAATAAGAACTGCTCTTCTAATCCTTTTGATAAATTACATTGTGATCTTTGGGGACCAGCACCTACTGTTTCTGTTGACAACTTTCGATATTATGTCATTTTTGTAGATAATTATACTCGATTCACTTGGTTCTATCCATTATGCGATAAATCATATTTCTACAATGTCTTTCTTGCCTTTGATGCATATGGTCAAAGACAATTTTTATTGAAAATTAAATGTTTACAATCTGATGGAGGTGGTGAATTCATGTCCACAATATTGCAAAATTATTGTTTATCCAATGGTATAACTCAGCAGGTCACTTGCCCATACATACCTCAACAAAATGGTAGAGCTGAAAGACGACATAGAACAATTGTGGAAGTTGGTCTCTTATTGCTGTTTCACAGTGATGTTCCAGCTCAATTCTAGACACACAACTTCCCTACAGTAGTTTACATCATGAATCGAAGACCTTTATCAGTTTTACAATACAACATTTCTCCTTACTTTGCTTTGTTTAAAAAGCATTCTGACTACTCATCTTTTAAAATCTTTGGTTGTTGTTGTTATCCCAATCTAAGGCTCCAGAATGGACACAAGTTTTTGCCAAGTTCGTTACCATGTGTTTTTCTCGGCTACAGGTCTCACTACAAGGGATATCTCTGCTATCATATTCCTTCCAAGAGGTTCTTTACATCTAGGGATGTTATTTTTGCTGAACATGCATTTCCTTACAAGTTATTCTCTCAACGTAAAGATTCTTGTTGTTCTCAAACTGACTTGAAACATTTAACGTACATGGATTTAGTTCCTTTCACAATTAATAAACCATACAACAATGTTATTAACTCTCTTAGTACTGATCTGGCATCATCCTCTTCAAATGATTCTATACATCAATCCAATACTGACTCTTTTGAATCAACAATTCCTATTGTTGCTTCTTCTTCATCCATTCCTTCTATTATTGTTGAAAGTAATGATACTGTGATACGTACTATTAAACCTCGTCATTCCATGATTACCATGTCCAAATTTGGAGTGGTTAAACCTAATCCAAAGTATGCACTTATAGTGACTACCAAGCCTAAAGATATTATCACAGAACCACTTAGTGTCAAAGTCGCTCTTGAACATTCAGGCTGGCTTCAAGCTATGCAAAAGGAGCTTCAAGCTTTAGAAGTTAATCAAACCTGGGACTTGGTACCTAGAACTTCTGACATGAAGGTTATAGGAACTAAATGGATTTTCATATCAAATACAATGCTGATGATACCATAGAAAGACTTAAAGCTCGCCTTATTGCAAAAGGTATTAATCAGCAAGGACTAGACTTCTCTGAAACATTTTCTCCTGTTGTAAAACCAACAACTGTGCATACTGTTCTTTCCCTTGATGCTGGAAAAAGATGGAACATTCTTCAATTTGATGTAAAAAATGCTTTCTTGCATGGAGAGTTACATGAAACTGTCTATGTTTCTGAACCACTAGGGTTCAAGAATTCTGCCTTTCCATCATATGTATGTAAGCTTAAGAAAGCCTTATATGGATTAAAAAAGCTTCACATGCTTGGTTTGATAAGTTTAGCTCCTTCTTATTCTCAAAAGGCTTTCACTCTATCACTGCTGATTCTTCCTTGTTTGTTCTTAGAAAGGATGGTGATATGGTTGTATCACTCCTATATGTTGATGACATGTTAATCACAGGAAGCTCCTCTATTCTGCTTGATGGATTTTTGCAAGACTTGAACAATGAATTTGCAATGAAAAATCTTGGTCAGGTGCACTTCTTCCTTGGTATACAGATTCAAGCTATTTCTCATGGTTTATTCTTGTCTCAACAAAGATATGCTACAATCATACTGAAAAAGGCTGGATTACTTGATGCAAAGCCATTAGCTACTCCAATCGCATATAAACTGAAACTGCCTGATAATTCACCTCCATTTCATGATCCTATTTTGTATAGGCAATTTGTTGGATCCCTTTAATATCTCACATTTATTAGACTTGATATATCATTTGCTGTAAATTGTGCATGTCAAAATATGGAACACCCATCTGATTTTCATTTTGCAGAAGTTAAGAGAATTCTCAGATATATCAAAGGAACACTCGATCATGGCCATTTCTTATCTTCTCAAACCAATTTATCTCTCATAGCTTATTCGGATTATAACCAGGCAGGCGGCTCTCAAACACGAAGATCCACAACTGGCTTTTGCACCTTTCTTGGATCTAATTGCATTTCTTGGTTTGCGAAGAAGCAACCGACTGTCTTTCGAAGTAGTACAGAGGTTGAGTATCGCGCCATGGCTGTCACTGCTACTGAAATCACTTGGCTTTCATTTCTCCTAAAAGATCTTCACATTCATCAAGATTCTTCGCCAATTTTATATTGTGACAATCTAAGTGCTTTGCAATTAACTGTCAATCGAGTATTTCATTAGAGAGCAGGTTACTTTGCACAAATTGAAAACTAAGTATGTTCCCTCCTCAAATCTGTTAGCTGATGTCTTTATAAAAGCATTGTTGCTACGCCCTTTTTCAGACAATCTGTTAAAGCTTGGCATTGTCTCTCTGCCTCGCTGGAGGGGGGGATCTTAATGTAAAAGATATAATGTAAAAGTTTAAATTAGGCAATTGAATGTAGAAGTTTAAATAAGGCAATGTCGTGCTCATCAAGTCATTGAGATTGGATGTATAAATCTGATTGTAATATTCTTATTCATTAATGAAAGTTTCAATTGTTCATAGGAGGCATGGCGGCCGGTGATGGCCTGGATCTGGAAGAGGTTAGCTGACATATTGGCGTCGGTGCTCTGTCCGAACGCGACCTGTTTGTCTCTCGCATTGAATGCATAGGCTTGGACAAAGTAGGTAGCACTGGGAAGGTCGCGCTTCACCGTCCACTGGAAGTTCTCGGCCGCATCGCCGGGCGCATACGACCATGACACGATCTCGAACTGGCATGTTTTGTCCTTGCTCAGGTCATCCTTGGTAATTCCTCCACGCCCGGTCTTGCTAGCTCACCGGCGCGTAACACAGCTTCACCTTCACCGTTCTGTACATGGCGTCGCTACCGCCGCCACACTCTGGTTTAGCTGCCATGTAACTGTGATTGTCTCTTCCCCGGCTTTGAGAACTGCAAAAAAATCAAACATGGGCATCCTTTAGAATCATACCCAAGTTAAGAAAAAGCCTAATTGAATCCGAAAAAAGACCAAGAGATCAAATATTGGGTGACGATACCCATGTACACAAAAGCTGATTTGAATCCAAAAAAAACACAATCAAACGACCAAGAGATCAAATATATGTAGTGATTGATTCGTAACTCAGCCTAAGTTACTATAACTCACCCATTGATATCAGTTTTTATCATTTTTTTTCCCAAGCAGTCTTCTAATATGTTTTGTAGACATAGTATGACTTTTAAAAATAAATTAATTTGCTTTCTACATTAAAAAAAAACCAAGTCAAGCAAAAGGGGAATTGAATAAAAAAAATAGGAGCAAGAGATCAAATATATGCTCAATGATTCTTATCTCAGCCCGGTCTATGTTACTAGTTTTTTATAAGTTTTATGTTCGTTTTTTATCATTAGGGTTTGAAGATGCCGTTATGGCTTTTCATAACGAATAAGTTAGGTTTCTAAAAAAGAGAAAAAGCCGAATTGAATCAAAGATAAGAGATCAAAACTTGAAGTGATTGATTGATCGACTGGTTTGTCACCTTGGCCCGGTCTCGGGGAGGCGGTGACCACAAGCGTTCATGGGAGGGTGGAGAAGAGGGCGCCGTAGGCAGAGCCGAAGCCGAAGAGGAGGAAGAGGAGAAGGGTCGATGGAGCTCGTGCGGCCATGTTGATTGGATGGATCAATCACTTTTGAGAATCTGCCAATGCTTGCTTGCTACCTGTCACAGGTCCAATTCTAGGGCTCAAATTTTTCGTCCTAAAATCAGTCCCGTGCGGCGTATTCCCCTCACTGGGAACACTCAGCCTCCTACTAAGTACGCAATATGGGAAGCCGAGGCCACAAACACTA
>JAVDBV010003674.1:0-11667 GCA_032619315.1 Piper longum | reverse complement strand
CCCCCCCCCCCCCCCCCCCCCCCCCCCCCCCCCCCCCCCCCCCCCCCCCCCCCCCCCCCCCCCGGCCTAGTAGGGTTTATAACATGTCATTCGACTTAGTTTGACATTATTTTATTTTATTTTTATTATTATTTACTCGAGTAATGAGCTAGCCAAGTTTTAATTACAAAACTGTCCTTGTGTTATACGTCTTCCCGATTCTTCTCCCTGCATCACCGCCTCCACCCGACACCCGTTGCCGCCGGCAGCACCGTAAAGATATATCGAGAAGACATTTAGTTTGTAAATTTCAACTCTGATATATTTTCAAACATGTATATCATATCATCCTTGATCAGAAGTGGAAGAATAATGAGTTTACAACCAACCTGCTTAATCCCATTGGCTTCATCTTCTTTCATATTGCCCTGTCATCAGATTCTTTAAAGTTTGTATGATCAAAGGCCAACCTCATCTCCTCCCCAATATCACATAATGGTTCTCTATCACTCTTGAAGTATGGTTCTTCCCTAATTTTGCCTTCTTGTTGGCCGCAGGCAAATGCTGCATGTACATAGTGTAAAGAATAATATAATGAATTAATATTTACCAGTAGTATAATAATTAGAAAAAGTAAAACTTGTTATAAAGTCAACTTACAGCTTTCAAGGCCTTTTTTCTACAACGTGCCTCAGTGTTGTCCCTACACCATCAAGGTAAGTGAGTTAGAATAATATGGACATCCTTAAGTTAAGTTGACACGCAAATTGAGGTGGCCTTCGGTGACCAACTTGGCCTGTTTTAAGAGTGAGCATTCGGTCGATTTGATTCCAAACTAAATGAACCAAGTTGCCGAATTAGACGTTATAACTAAAATTGAACCAATATTTGCCACAATCGAACCAAAGCAAATACAAATATTTTGGTTTGGTCAGTTTGGTAACCGAATAGCCGAATGGCATTACGTGTTAAATAAAATAAATTTACTAAATTATTTAATCAAAATTATATGTTTTAGCGAACAAAGTCATATAAAAGTATTTATAAACATATAGTCATATTAATCATATCCAAATTCACCATAAATATAAAATAATTCATGATAATCAACATAAAATATATATTTCAGAATATGTTTTAAAAAATTCAGTTATTCCAGTTTCTAAACTAAAATATCAATTCCCAATCGGTTTATCCACAGCATTACCAAAAAGTAAACCAAATTTGCTTAGAATAAAGCCAAATTAATTTATAATTCGGTTGAGATCGGTTTGGGTTTCGATTTTCATTATAGTATGCTCGCCCCTTGTCTATTTGGTGGAAAATTTAAAGTGTGGGAAATTTTTTTTAAGTAGACAACAAAAGTAGTGGTTAGTCAAAATTTACTTATTTCATGAAAAAGTAATAAAGTTCAATGCATATTACACACAAAATAATCATTATTACCTCATACATCTATGTCATCACTAATCTAAAATTCGGCAATTGCCATGACCCCCTTCTTCAGGGGCAAAATAATGAAATCCATGCCATTTGCCCAATGGTTTTAGTGTTAGTTTCGCCCTGAACTTGATCTGAGTATCGTATGAGCGGCGTACATTTCTTGGTTATGTGTGTGTGAGGATATGATTTATATGTTGTATGGGCCAAGGCTCTAGTTTCCCCAGTGTTAGACACACTCGGTAAAACACTACGTTGCTACGACCGTTATGTTGCAATTTCAGTGCAAATTTTATCGTGTTCTAATTAAACTTGACCGTGCTCTACACATGCCTAGAATGCTTTTCATTAGTTTGAATTCCCTTCCTATCAATCCTAGTCTCCCTCAGGACCTGCAATATAGTTCCCGATGTCGCCCATGCCACCCTAGGGTGAAAAACCTAGGTGAGTATTTTCTATGCCAATTCTAAGTGCGACAATCCCGCACCCTTGCACTTACCATAAGGAATTCTTTCGAATTTTCTGCTCTAGGTCGCGATCCAAAGGCGCTCACCTAGCACCTCAGCATCAAAACTTAGGGTTTTTATTTTCCCTTGGATACAAAGGCACCCAGCCCCCATCCTTGCACTCAACCTTAGGGAGTTCTTTTGAATTTCCTGGTCTAGATCGCAATGCATAGGCTCTCGCTCAGTGCCTTAGCGCCAAAATTAGGGTTTCCATTTTTTTCTTTTTTTCTTTTTGTGGACACAAAGGTGCCCAACCAGCACCCTTGCACCCACTAGGATTGCATTTGCGTGCAGTGCTCCTTCATGTGTCTAACCAATGCCGCTGCGATGTGTGTCATAGGTGCATAAATTGGCCGATTCCACTCAGAATCGACCAATTTTGCATGGCTAGGTGACAAACCTGATTTTTAAAAGGCGTAATCGTTTGGGTAGAAAAATGATCCAAAAATCAGTCGATTAGCCCCGATCCAAGCCAATCTTTTCACCAAGTGGGCAATGGACAGAACCAGTCAACTCGGTCCTTACAGGTAAAGTTTACCCATGAAAAATTAAAACTCTATCGGCCTCCATCCCCCCCACATCTCTCCAAGCTGCTGCCAACCATCCAGCCCAGACCACCTCTGGAGCACTCCAACTACCACAAGAATGAACCAAAGTCCAGCCACCCACCACCACATCGTTCTAAAGTCCAAGCTGCCACCGCCGGCCACCTCTAGAGCACTCCGACCACCACCGGAATGAACCAAAGTCCAGCAACCAATGCCACTTCCCTCCAAGCTGCCACTGACCACCCAACCCTCCGACCACCGGCAAGCATCCCCTTCTTCCCCTCCTCCAAGTCTGGATTTATTTTTTAATTTGTGTATTGTGCATCCAATGAAATTTACAGTGTTACAGAAAGCACAACATCTAATATCCTCAATTACAAAATATACAATGTTGTTCCAGCTATTTTAATTCCACATATCTATGATTATCATTTACATTTGATAGATAACTATAATCTCATACAAGCGATTGGTCCAATTACTTTACCTTGATGAGTTCAAAGAGAATGTGTCCACAATAAAATGCACAGATTGTATAAGCAATAATGTGTGTTTAAGTTTTTCAATGTTTAACTTTGTGGTGAATCTTAAAGCCTAATTTTTTTAACTCAAATTATTTTTATATGTGATTGCAAGCAAGATAAATATTATAAAGTCAAAATATTATGATTTCGCTACACATGAATTGCATGCTTTGTTTATGTCTTTAAATATGTCAACTACAATATTTGATTTCGTATTCTTATTCTTTAAATGTTGATTTGTAAATCAAAAATATCAAATTGCTTATTGATTGAAAGTGTTTAATAAATTATAGTTTTTGTTGTTCATTTGTTTATTTCTATTCATTTATGTCGGTGCTAATTTATTATTTACTCAATATTGGTATTATTTATTTTCATCATAGGGAACATGGATATTGGTTGGGAATATGGCACACCAGTTCTATGCCTCCTTTTACGGAGGGGTCTTGTGTTAATGCGAGTGAGAGCTCTACTCTTCTCATTGGTGATAGTGATTCAGACTCTGAAGATACTTCAAATGATCAATTGGATGAATTAGTATTTACCAAGTAAAATTATATTAAACCTTAATTTTGTGGACTTGTATTGATGAATTGTCACTATCATTTGTGCTCTATTAAACCTTAGACTTATGGAATCGTGTTCATGTTATGATACATAGAGATTATCTTTTGTGTTTGTATTAATCTTTAAAATTGTGTACTTGTGTTGAGTAAAAAAATTGAATCTTTTTTTTGTGTTTTTATGTTAGGGGTTGCCAAATTATTTATAATTTGTATGTATGTTTGGAATATTTAGTATTATATATATATGCATAAATGTTTATTATGTAGAACCGATTTCAACCAATTCTTGTCCATTTTTTTATGAATCGGTTCGATTTAGTGACCCTCTCTTAAACAAATTCGGAGGTAGATTCTGATTTTTGCAACTATGAAGTGTATATGACCACGTCTGTCTTGGTGCTAAGGTGCTGACTCAGTGCCCTTGCGCTCAAACTTTTTCCTTTCTTTATTTAAACCAACCTTCACCCTACTTTTCACCATTTTCTATTCTTCCCCTGGCCATCCTCCATCCCCTCCTCTTCTCCACTTCATCCAACACCCTCCTTCCTCTAAATTGATCCGATTCTTTTCAAGCCTCCCTAGCCCCTAGGAGTTATAGGTTTTGGGGTAGAAAGGCACAAAAGACCTCCTCCTTGTCCTTTGTGAGGTAAAGTTCCCCAATTTCCTTTCATTTCTTGTGTTTGGTGTGTTTGTGCATGCATGCTTGGTATGTTTACATTTTTGCAGGATTTTGTCCTCATTGATCTCTATTTTAGGATCATTTGAGATGTGGTTTGAGCTCATTTAATTATGATATTTATACCTTAGGATGTTATAGATTGAGCATATCTCTTGCTCTAGATGTTCTTTTTGCATTATTCTTGTTACATATGATCCGTGACATGTAGATATAAAAGTCCTAGGTATATTGTTTCACATGATATGGTTGTTTGAGGCATGTTTGGGTGAGAAATGTAGATAAAGGTGGCAGCTTTCCTAGTTTGGATGATATAGATGCCCATTTCACCAATTTTCCCACTAAGTTCTTGTTGTGTCTTCGCTGAAATATTTTGCATGTGTTAAGGGCTATATGTTATCTATCCCTCCCTAAAAGATCTGCCTAAATTAACACTTTTAAGGGAACGAATATCACCCCTATTTCTGAACTATGCTTGCTGTGATACACATTTTTGCATTGTCACTATGATAGATTCAGATGTTAGGGCTATTGTTTGAATAGGTTAGAGGACTCATAAAAATATAATAAAATTATGACTCATTTTTCTAAGTGACTACTTGTCGATTCACAAATTTGGATATCATTTAGGTGGTTAATAAAATCGGTCAATGTGAGTGGCTAGGAATCCAAGGTCAAATCGGAGTTCTTGAGCTTGTGTTGTGGAATTTTAAAGCTTAGTAAAATGGTAGTAAACTTTCATGAAATTTTACCAAGACCTTAGACTACATACTTACAAGACTTTCGTAAAATTTCAGATCATTTGGATGGGAAGAATAGCCTCTAGCAATTCATCAGCCTGTAAAGGTCAGAACCGTCCTATGTAGAAAATTCCCTACCAATATCTTTCCTTCCCAATTTTCCTCAGGCTAGATTACTCTGGAGTTTTTGTCTAAACATTTGTAGAATATTAGTGCATTGTTTTTGCTACACTCTAGATTTCTTCTATATTTGTTTAGAGTCTCCAAGCCATGAACGACCCTTAGCAATATCGGTGTGCAGCCAAGGGCACTCTTCCCGGCTCTATAACCCTATCTTAGTAGGCTTTGGTCATCGTGTCAGCCCATTGGCACGTCCATGGTAATATTTGTGAGTGTTCTTTAGTATGTTAAGGCCCATCATTCTAAATTTCAGCACTTTGGAGCACGTTTGTATCGTCAAGAAAAATAGTGAACCTAAAGCTGTCTAGGTAATTAAGGTTATGGCTTAAGTGAAACTAGTCACTAATTCTACCTTAAATGATTTAAAATTTAATTAAGTTTCTTAATATTGATTAAAATGTAATTAATTAACTTAATAAAGTTTATAAGATATTGAGTAATCTTATGCATTATGGAGGTTTTGTCTCACTTTGTGTGCCAATATGATTAGAGGGTGATTTAGGCTTCATTTCATCGTCAGAATATATCACTTTAGGAGCAGAAGCTCCACTCATCGAGGTCTTTATGACTCTTTGATTCATAACTCCCAAAGTGAGGATTTCAACTAGTTTTTGATGATAAGACGACGTCAGTGGTATTTTCTTGGATCTCATCAATGTCGGGTCACTTAGTCAAGCTTTACATAGTTTAATAAAAGTTCAAGGCTGATATCCCTTGATGGTTTTTGAATGTAAGATCTACATAAACTATGATGTAAGTACTTACCAAGCCTATTATATAACTATTAGGAGGGTTTGCAGTTTTAAGAGTAGGAAAGTTGTACAGAGACATGCAGACTTCACTAGAACTTCTACCCTAAATAGTGCAATGTCTGAGGGTATTGTGTAACACCACGCATTTTCAAAATTTACGACATTGGTTCCAAGCCATACGAGTACAATGCTGAGCCATAGATGGAGGACGTGAGGGCGTAAGTTGGCATGTTTATGTTTATGTTTGTCGTGCTCTATGCGCTGGTTTATGTTTTTTGTTGTATGATATGATTGAGAGTGTTTCACGTGCCTCTCCTACAACTTGCTACCTTATGAGGTTTCATGAAGTTTTAAGATTTTCTTCTTGGGTACAAGGGGTACCATCAGCTAGTTTGATATTTTATTTAGTTATTTTTAAACCAGTAATCAAACTGAGGTTTTTTAATATATATGTGTAGGTGTGTTTCTTTTAGTGTTGGCTGGCATTAGTGGAGGGATCGAGTGGCTCATGGCGGGGGCACTAGCTGCTTGTTTATATGTTGCAGTTGCTTTATGATGTGTTTTGGTTGTGTATCCTCAGGAAATGTATTTCAAATTTGACATAACCTACTATGTGGGCTTCAAATATGATATGTAATATGTTTAATTGATGCTCTAGGACTTGATCGACATGGTGTGTGTTGAGTGTCATTTTATTATATTTTATTTGACTAACCTTTTATGTACGAGAGTTAACTTTGGGGCTATTAGCTAACAATCTTCTCTAAGGTCTACTTAAAGCCCAAAGTCCCTAAATAGTTGATTGGAGAATAAGAATGTACACTAAATGTATTTAGTTGTAGTTGTGTGTTGTGTTTCAGAGTAACATGGATTAGAGGAGCATATGGTTCAAACCACTAAAATAATCCACATGAAGTCAAGGTGTTCAGGCATAAGTCCCCAACATTGGAAGAATGTCATGTGATAGTAGCTCTTCGTGATCTCTGCAGGGTATATGGAAACGGTGACCATGACCCCCTTTGACTCTACCTCATTATGCCTAGAATTATGTAATAAGTTGTCTAATTCATAGTAATATACATTATTTAAAGCTCAACCTCTTAGTTGAAATAGAGATGCACTTGTCCTCTAACTCGGAGCGCTCTTTATGCACTATAAAGTCACCCTTTTAGTGTCATGGAGGTGGTGCCTCTATAATAGCTTAGAGTGTTCATAGTAGAAGCCTTAAAATTAAGATCCTTCGTGCAGTGGTATGTCAATATTCATCGTATAGTAGTTGTTAGGATTTTCTATCTTAAGCCTCCTTAAGAGTTGCGATCTACTTCCACTATGTTAGTTTGAATCAGTTGTCCAAAGAATAACCTTCTGAATTCTAACTTCATGGTCAGGTCTATATTCGGGCCAAATTGGGGTGTTAGAAATAAAGTTCACCGTGGGAAATTGCTACCGATGTCAACAGTGGAAATTGCAGTGGAGGAAAACCATTTAGCCACCAAATGTCGTGGATAACATTAAGTTTCATTCATGAGCTTGGAGACTTCAAATAGGCATGGGTAAAAGGATAGGTTTAGTCGACCCATGGGATTGAATCGTGTAAACTTTTAAGTCCAAACTCTAAGGATTTGAGCCTAAGTGGACTTAGGAAGGTAATGCATTAACTAGATCATTTCTGGAGTTGGCTAAACCTACTGAGCTTGAGAAAATTACAACTCAAGATTTACTGAGACATTGGCTCTAAAATTTTAGGGAGATTTTGCTTAGAAAGATCTGAATGAAATTTCATGACTAATAAGTTGAATTTTCAAATTTTACATCTGAAACTAGAGAACTAGAGTTTCTTCTTGCACACTTTAGAAGACTGGCTTAGGTAACCACAAAAATGATTTTTAATTGATCCAAAATTGATATGTATCCTATAACACCCCATCCAGGTTCATCCGTGAATCGACCCAGAAATGTCACCAGCGACCTTACCGTCTACTAAATTACTTGATTCGGTTAAGCCGACCTGGATCTCCCATCGGTTTCTTAAAATGGTATTGCAAATATACAATGCGTCGAAGAGATGTTTGGGTTCTAACATTGTAACACCCCAATGCGTGGATCAGAAATGTTATGATCAAGTTGACTCATATTTAATATTGTTGGTCAGTAAGACTCGATCAATAAAATAGATCAAAATAACCTTCTTGGTATCGTGAGAATGGAAAGCATTGTCAAATAAGCATCAAACACATCAAATATAAATAAATGCAAGAAAGTAAATACTCTGTTGAGCTCAAATTTGTGTAGTGTTTATTTGTCCTCACACCAAAGTCTACTCAAGATTTGCATAACCTATATATATTATATAAAAAACGTCAGTAACATATGTTACTGGTCGGAAAAATAACTAATACAATCTGGAAAATAGGCTTTCCATTACCCATGGAAACTTATGAAACTTCAGAATTACCTCACACTGGGCAGTAAGCAAACATATTTAAACAAATACCAACTCGCATGCATGGCTCATTATCATAATCATACATACAACGCTTACGCCCTCACACTTTCCATATCACCCGCCACCATACTCGAGTGGCAAAAGGAACAGTTAAGCTAGTCTCACAGTGGGTAATAAGCAAACATACTTAAATAATTTCCGGCTCGCATGCACGGCTCATAATCATATTCATACATACATACAGCACTTACGCCCTCACATCTTCCGTATCACCCACCACGGTACTCGAGTGGCAAAAGCAACAGTTAAGTTAGTGCCACATACTCTATAAATGCACTGCATTACGCAGTACCATCAATCACCGCACTACCTCATGGTTTGAAGGAGTACTTATGCACTTCATACATATCTCCATACTGCTTACTCTCTTATTCGTAAAATCCATAAAAATGCACATACTTATATAATAGGCTTCGGAAACAAGCTAATATCATAAATTTCTTGAGCTTAAGTTCAAAAAAAGAATAGGGATCTCATCCTTATAGTTTTATTAAACATGTGTAAAACACGGCTAAATGGCCCGACATCGGTGGGATTCGATAAAAAGCCGCCAATGTCGTCCTACATAAAAAACATAATTAAACTCAACACGCAAGGAGTCAAGCAGAGAGAGAGAGAGAGAGAGTCCTACAGACTTGTGGTCCAAGCTCCAAGCGTATCTGCACATCTATGGCGAGATAGGACTCTGATGCCTACATTGGAACCCACTGCTAAGTAAAATACTAACATCCCTATATGATGCATGTCCGTGGTGTGTGCTTATATCATCGATACATTCTAATGAAAAAACTATATTAAATAGACATACCGCTAAACACAAAACACTTAAATTGAGATATAATAAAAATAATAACTAATAACAAATAAGAAATAAATACATGTATACAATCATGAATAAATAGATATATAATAAATACATAAAAACAATCAATACTCTAATAATACAGTATACTTTGTACGCATATATACTCGGACAATTAAATAAATAAATACATAATCATTCTATATCTAAATGAATAAATAAATAAATATTTAATTTTAATTAAACATGAATAATAATAATATCATAGTCATCATTATAGAATACGTAATTAAATACAATTAAATAATAGCATACACGCAACAAACAAGTAAATAAATAAATAAATAAAATTTAGTAAACATAAAAAGACTAAAATTAATAATTAAATATAATATTAATAATAATAAATAATCATGTAAACATACATCACATATGATAAACATATAAATATAGATAAATAAATAATAATGAATAATTAATTAATTAATTAATTAATTAATAAAAACACTTATAATATTAAATTATACTAAATAATGTGAATATGTATATAAACTAATGTAAGGGCTTTCGAATTACTGAAAACGGTCGAGAAAAGGCCGCAAACGGGCTGAACTAGACCAAACCAAACTGACTAGCCTGAACCAACCCGGGCTGGAAAATTGGTTGGGATGGTTGAGCGGACCTGACGGGACAGGCGAACTCGGTATGGACATGGATTGGCGGACTCAGGCTAGCCAGGTTAACATGATGCAACACGGGCGTGGGTAAGCAGGCCAAACCCGGGGCTACGGTGCCCGTCGCGAGAATAAGGTCACGGCGGTGTGCCGAATACTGCAGTTGGACCCAATCAAAAGAGGGGAGGACGGGGCACATGATGGTGGTGACGATCAAAGGAGTCCGCCCACAGGCTCACCCGAAAATGACCAAAAAGAGGGCGGTGTTTCCGCCGGGTGCGGCGACATCGATGACGGGGATCACGGCCATGGTAGTGGTCGTGGGTTGTCTAAAAATGTAGATCTCGGTGAGGGGAAGTGGTTGGGGTGGTCGGGTCGGCCGAAGGTGGCTTGCCATTGCTGGAAAACAGCCCGAAAGTGTGGCAGCGGCTATGGAAAACAACACAGAAAACACTGTCGTCGGCGACTACTACGGCGGCTCTGGTGGCGGTGAAGTAGTGAAAAATTTCAAAATCATGGAAACTAGAAATCAATGGGTGATGATAAATCTGAGTGGACGGCTCAAATCTTGCTACATGGGACAACTTGAAAATCCGACAACTCATGGTCTAGTGGGATCCACCTATGGGTACATGCACTATAGATATGAACAGAAGTTCGGATCGAGACCTTTCGTACTCAAAATTGACTTGAGTCCTAAAATTGACACTATAGGCAGGAATCGAGGCATGAAGGGTAAGTGGGCCTCAAAACCCTAAAAGCAATCGAGTTGGGCCCAAGGGGCACAATCCGATGGTCTAAAATCCCTATGATGCATGCAATAAGATATCAAAAAAAAATCCCAAATGGATACTAAATTCTGTAACGGCCTAGATCTAGGCCTAAAATCCTGGTTAACATATACAAACAAATATGTATACCTCAATATACACTGATAACTCATGATCTTATCATCTGCATATTAGGCTTACTCAGACACCATAATATGCTCATACAGCCATCTGGGCCCATACTCATAATCTGAAAACTAGTTTGGCTAGAGCGGGCTCGAACCGACTCAAGATTACCCAAACTAGACAAAACTAAAATTGGGTAAAACCCTAGGCCGAAATTGGGGTACAAGCATGTCATGATATGCTATTGTGCAAAAATAGAATAATCGTGAAAACTGGTTCGAAAATAAATAATATTAAATAAAATAAAATGGACTGAATCTTTCCTAAAAGTGCAATAAGACCAACCTATCGATGGCAATAATAAATATTCCAAAACATGACATTGTTATTTCACTTTCATTCTAGTTTCATTCCACATGCTAAGCATTCATAGCATGTCACGGAATAATCTAAAACAATCTCATCATTAACTGAGCTTAGAAATCATCATTTCTATTCACTACATGTTGCATGTACATGTGTGCAACAGCTTTGCTACTCCTTCGTAACCTTGACAGTGCTCAGTCCTCGAGATTCTCACCTACATATATAATAGAAAACCGTCAGTAAGGAGTGTTAGTGGTCCAAAAATATAACTAATATCAAACTAGCTATGAGAGCAAACTCTCATATGAAAGAAAATATTTTCGTTGAAATCACTAAAGGGCATGTACTGAACTGCAATCATCTTTCTCATTTCACTTTCTCATTTCTCATTTCAAAAATTTACTTACTTCCATACCATGGCTGTCGAAACTTTACCTACTTCCATACCGACTTACATAGCATGGTTGTCCCATGTATGCTCGTATGGCTGTCACTAAAAAAATGCGAAAACT
>JAVDBV010003673.1:0-14267 GCA_032619315.1 Piper longum | reverse complement strand
ATATATATATATATATATCAAGCCCTTCATGGATATTTACCGTTTTACTTTATGAACCAAACTTACTACTAATTTTTTCTTCAACAAAAACAGGTGCTAATCATCTTAATTAATAAACTCCAGAATTCTAATTTTCCATTAAAGTGGATTTAAGAGTTAACGGAACCAAATTTACAAATATATTACAACGAAAAATTAAGTTACAAATTTACTGAGATGTAAAGGAGCTTTCTTGCATAATGCAGATAATTGGTTGACTACACAACCGAACTTGCTTCATTTTTTTTAACTTCCTTTGCATTTGATTCTCCATCTTCGATCAGTTTCTACAATGAACACATACATATTGAAGATTGTTTTCCACGTGCTTGGTGGAATAAGGAGAGAATACAAACATGGACATGGAAAAGGAAACCATGAACGAAGAAGCTTCTTTCCCGACATTTCAATGTCGGATTGGCTCCAAAACCACCAAATATTGACCCCCCTCTATCAATAACCCCATTTTTTCAAGTATGATGGTAAAACTGACTAAAGCCCACATTAAAATTAATGAAATTATAATAGCATTATGATTGTCTTTGAGCACATTTTCGCCAATCATGGACTGGTATCAATCTAGTTATGAAAGGGGAGAGGGCAGCCAGCAATTCTTTTGGACATTCCTCGTGTGGAAGATGTCCGCAACCAGAGATCGCAACTAACCTCTGCAAGGTTACCAACAAAGAAAAGGATGTCGTTGTAAGATACTAACTCACATCAAAGCTATCAAATGATTATGCACCCAGATACATTTATGTTTGATCTGACCAGCATAAAAGAGGGAAAAAAATCGGTGATGCGTTTTTTCAAACCAAGTTAATATCAAATTCACTCCCCTTGAAAGGCTGCCAGTCTTAAAAAAATTAACCGATTTGGTTTAGCATGATTTGTGCAATCAATTTAATGTGAAAGCAACGATAAGTCTAACACAAAACCCATATGACCCACCCCATCCTAGCTTAAGATATGGAGTCGTTGACAATGATCATGATGAATATCAAGATTAAATTGCTAAACAAAGATATAGCTTATGACTTTTCCCCAATGAACAATTCAACCTTAAACAGACAGATTTGGGGAAAACTTTGACAATATAGAAAATATCAAGATAAATGAAAGAACGGTAAAGAAGCTATTGCTTACAGAATTTGCAAGTTTTGAAGCCATCACTTGAGAAGATTTCAGTGAAACAAGTTTATCCTCTGCTCCTGAAACTACTAATACAGGAAGATCTCCGATCGATGTTAATAACATTGCCGCATTTTGTGATGAAAGGATGCCAGCATGGGATATTTTGCTTATTTCTCGAATTGAGTCATCCCACCCTTCCACACACAATGGAGCCTAGAATATTGAATACATATCAAACTACAAATACAATTTAAAGGTTGGTAATCTTTAATTGATCCAAACATGACTATCGTTTTATTTATAACATTTCAGAATAACGGTTTCACCTTGTAGAGGTTCAGAACTTCCGAACTAAGCTTGGTGGCATCATACCATGCACGACGATTGACCACCTGTGTTATCTCTGTACGCAACAATGGCCGGACAATATGCTTTTTTCCCAGCGACAACAGTATTCGAGCAAAACCAGGAACAACTTCTCTTGATAAGTTTACACTAAGTAGTACTATGCCCTTAATTTCAACCTGGGAAGAAGAAAGAGAGAAATAAAACAAATATAATCAAGCAATTGCACATAGTCAACCATTACAAGGAAAGCTATTAACATAACAGATACAAGAGAATTGAGCTCAAAGGACATCATGCAACCATTACAAGGAAAGCTATTAACATAACAGATACAAGAGAATTGAGCTCAAAGGACATCATGCATATGTGAAGCAAATTATATAAAACTTACATGACAAGAATCTGCACATGCTGGGAACCTCTCTACTGCCTTTAACACAAGCAACCCTCCATCATCATGTCCAACTAGCACAACAGACGAAAAGCCCATCTCCAAACAGAATGCATGCAGTAGATCAACCTATGGAAAAAGTCACAAACAAAGAACATTGAAAAATGAAAAATCCGAATTAAAATGCAACAAAATAACATCGATTTCTCGATTTGACAGAGCAGATGTCTATAGCTACTAAAAATATATGACCAGCTTATCAGTCCATCGATGCACGGTACAAGTACACCAAAAAAATATACACAAGCCAAAAAGTACTGAATGAAAACAAACAACCAGACAGTATAATGCAATAAGAAACCGATATCAACATCAACCAACACAAGACTCAGATAAGCAAACATTAACCATTGGACAAGCTCCTTTCAAAACAAAAATAAGAGAAAAGTTTGTTACAGCCCAACCAAGCCACATAGAATGTATGAAAATTATTTACCATATATTTGCTATTTCACCATACACTTTAGTTTACCTCCAGAAACTAAATGCGTGTCACTCATAAAATTACACATAAGCAATTTTTCCATTTGAAGCAAAAATACAAGTGTTGCATTTTAAGATATAGATGTGCATGCCCTTGAGCAGAAATGTTAATAAAAAAACGACACATAATCTAACCTGAGAGTCTAACTTGTATGGGTTGGGTAGCTGCTTGCCTTCCCACTCTTTTGCACAGGGCCGAGATGTCAAACCCCACCCTGGGCGATCAAAAGCCGCAACAGGACACCCCATCTGCCGAGACAAAACTCCCATCACATGCCTCCATGAGAAAATGCCGCCTCCAAACCCATGGACTAAAATAACACCAAATTTTCCCCCTCTCAATATAGCTTCTTCATAGGTAGATGAATTTGCTAGATGCAAATCCCTAACTCCATCATCTAAACTTAAAGCAGGAATATCTATTATAGGAGAGTGATTGTTCAAAGTCTCGTAACCGGATAGTAGTGGTGCATGGAGAGAACTTCGGGCATTACTACTGAAGCTCCTGCACAAGTGGGATTGATTGCTTACTGAAAATTGATGCCGATCAACTTTAATCCGTCCAGCTGTCCATGAAGGTGAATGATCAAATTTTCTTTCAAGGACGGTGCTAGGTAGTGCAAAGGAATAAGCAATAGGTACTTCAGGCACACTAAATTTGTAATGGAGCGAGATGCCCTTCCAAGAGAAGAAATAACTATCAATATCTGCAAGAAGCTTGATTGATAATTCTGCTTCCATACAGTCTGAGGAAATAAAATTCTTCGTTGCTCCATTTTCGCTTTTTGAGTTTCTACCAGAACCAGGGGTGGGGGAGCGAGGCACCTTTTGATAGCTTCTACAGAATACACTCCTACATGATAAAACCTAACAAACAGAAGTGCAGGCTCATCAACATGAAAATTGTTTCATCTTTTGAAGCATACTGGAAGATCGTAAATAGACAATTATTCAAGGGTTAATAATGTAGATATACTAGAAGAGCAGTACATAATAAGAAAAACTATGGCAGCTATAGCAGAGCCGAAGAAAAAAACACCGTTCTGGAAATTGAAGGAGTGACGATGCACAAATGCCCTTTCAAACCACTAAATAAACACTGATAACTAAAGATAAAACAATAATTTTACAATTTTATAGAAGCATTAGCAGTTAAGTGGTACTTATTGCTTACAGCTTCTGGGTCGACCCTGTGCAGTAGAAGCTTCCTTCGAGCTCTAGAGCTTGTTTGATAAGCAATGAAAACATGGAGGAGTGCAAAAATAAGTGAGCATAGAAAAACAACCGGAATCTCCCAAGACTTTGTACTAAGTCTATGCGCAGATGATGATGGAGCACTTTCTGCATCAGGCTCCGATGGCGCAGTAAAAATAAAAGCTTTCACAGTAAGAACAGTAATTGAAATAAAAGAACAGAGAGTGGCTGCTCCAAGATATGGTCCATGAGAAAGTCCTGGTCCATCACACACTGCATAAACACCTACAAAAACAAACATGGTGAAAGAACGAACACTCGTCAACCATAGCGCTGGAAATCTCTAACTTTGAACATCTATAACCCTTGCTTCCCATTTTAAGCATCGTGTAAATATTTCACCAACCATTTGAAAAATGTATTGGACAACTATAGGAATATCGTTCATTCACGTCAATAAATTGATCAGAGCAAACTACCTTCGCAATGTTGCATCAAAAGTATAGAACATACTAACAAGGCAAGTTGCTAGTGCAGGAAACCTACAAGTAGATGGATCAGTATAAGCTAAAATATTGGTTCTTTCAAGTATCGTAAATCTATGAAATAAGTAAAAAATAAATAAACAAATATTTCTGAAACGATGCTTTTGTGATTTTGCTTCCCAAATATAAGCTAAAATGGTGGCATTCATCATCTAAGCATAACAAAACCTCCCAAAAACTCACATTGCCTCATCTTTACAAAAAAAAAAAAAAAAAAAACATAACCGTTTCCTCTCAGTTCTCAACAAAATCAAACCTAGCCATCAAAAGATGTACCAAACAGCAAGCAGACATCGATCAAACGAAGCAAGTACTCACAAATAGTTACGAGGGATCGGAGAATCGAAACAGCAGGAACATCAACGACAGAGCTTCTGAAGCTGTACCGCCTCACAAGCTCTCCGATCCTGCAGCATCTGACGCGTGCCAAGCTCGAAACCAAACCGGAAACCACCGCAACGTCGCCCACCGCCACCAGCACCGGCGCCGAAATCACCAGCAGCGACGCCACCATCGCCACCATGAAGAACAGCATCCGGAGTCCCCTGCTCACCCGCTCCAAACTCCCCTTCCCTGCCCCCATTCTCCAAAACTCGCCCCTATTCAAGCTCGCAGGACCCTCAAACCGCCGAGCTACGATAGTGTAACCGAACCAGAGCCGCCCGGAGCCCCGATGTCGTCGATCTTTCCGGCAATCGCGTCGCACCGGCCATCCCCCGCCGCTCAATAGACGGCGACACGAACCGGACTCGCCACTGCACTCGGCAATGGAAGACCTCGATCGCCACAGGCAGCGCCGTCGTCGTCGTCTCCGGCGCCGGCGAGGAAGAGAGGTGGGAGCAGGGGGAGAACGTAGTTTGTGACGTGGGGCGTGTATATATTTTTGTTGTTTTGATTAAAATATTGTTTTAGGAAATGGTGGTGAGTTGTGATGGGTACTAATTAAGTGCATGCTTAACGATAATCAGGTTGTCTTAATCTGTTTCAATCCATAATAATAGGTGGATCATTTGTGCTTGCCACCTTTGATGCCCCTTTCAGCTGGAATCCTCGGCTACAAAAGTGGTCACAGGTGTTACCAATTTTGTTAAATGCAAAATTTTATGTCCAATTTAAATATGTAAAAATTATATAATATTATTTTATTTTTATATTTTAGTTCAAATTTTGAAAATTTGCGTACTGTAACATTATTTACTTTTAAAATAACTGAAATTTTGAAATTATAAATTCTTTTTTATCTTTTTTATATAAATAATTTAAATAAATTTAAAATTTTAAAAAATATTTCACAGACAAGAAGTACACATCTCCTAGTCAATGGTGCATTTTCAACCGACTCTGCCACGTGCAAGACTGCAAGGCTCGTTCATTTCAAAACTAATCCAAATAGTAGTATAACGCTGAACAACACAAGTAGTTAGTGTCTTAATCCCACCATTCCAAACTAATCACACCACGGGCCATCCTACATGAAACGGAATCCTCGTGACAAACATGACACAGGGGCAGTGACGGTAGACCAGCGACAGAGAGGAGGGCAAAGTGGGAAGAAACAGATATTCTTCCACCGAGTCCGAAGAGGATTTGAAAGACAAGACGGCAGGGGCAGCCGTGTCGGTATCAGTGAGTAAGGACTCAAGAGGATAATTATGTCAAACTGAAAGGACAAAATCTCATCATTACTGACCGAGTTGGGGGTATGAAAGTACTTTCGCAGCGGGAATCGAATTTCCCGAGAAGTACGTGACCGTTACATGTGGCGACAACGGAAAAACCTTCATAAATTTACGTCATAAAATACAGTATGAAATTTGCAATGATAATAAATACTATCCCCGTATATATTCACTTTTTTTTAACTTTATGGTCAAATATGTCAATGTAAGACTTTAAAGTGGATTATTGCTTATAAAAAAAATAACTTTATTTATTTTAAACTTTTATTATAATATACAAATCATCTACTTTATCCAATATTTTATTCATAAGTACATATATTTTCAATGGTTGCAATATTTTGATGTCAAGGAAATGCTCTAAATTTAACATTAAAATATTACTTCAATTGAACGTAATGAAAATTGACTTATTAACTTGTTTTGAAAATTTAATCTAAATTAATGTTTGGGATGTTTTTTATTAAAAATTTTGAAAAGCAAATTAAAGGACCTTTTTTTAAAAATTAAAACCCCTTAATTTCATCAAAATTTACCCGTTTTATTTCTTAAAACATGTGAATTATTCAAATGTTTACGCCTAATTGTGACTAATAATTATACTTTAATATCACAAATTTTTAAAATTTTAAAATAATAAGCATTCACGCTCCTCTTAGATGCACACCAGCCTCTTCTTAACTCCTCAAAGATTAAAGTTTAAACGTATAGTCTTACTGTGGCAATTATATTTTTTAATTTATTATTTTTATCTCAGTATACTATTTCTATTAAGTAATAATTTCACAGAGTTTTGTGGGCCATACGTACGGATTGGGGACGTGGGGGGAGCTGTCACGCCTGAAAAAGCGGGGGGGGGGATTCAACCGGCTCATTGTAACGATCAGAAATGATGCACACGCTTGAGATTCATCACACGCGTGGGAGTTGTTATCCATGCCCGATCTAGTGGGCCCATGGCGGGATTGGGTCCGCGTCGGTGAATCGAACTCAAAAGTTTAAAAGGGGCCGA
This sequence comes from Piper longum, assembly GCA_032619315.1. Lineage (NCBI taxonomy): Eukaryota > Viridiplantae > Streptophyta > Magnoliopsida > Piperales > Piperaceae > Piper > Piper longum. Next base: position 7,382 of record JAVDBV010003673.1, on the reverse strand, counting down.
AGATTGCAGTGGGCCTGCTGTGTCAGCCTCTTGGACCCACCACGTGGCAAGCATTGGCTGGCAGAGTTGGGGTCCACGTCCAGCTACTGTTGGAAGTCATGGGCCCCGCATCTTTTTAAAAACCTTTTTTTAGGTTGGAAACCAAGGGGAAAGGGAAGGATGGGTATGGTATGTCAAGTACCATATTATTTATGTATAATTTATTTTTAAACTAGTTTGTTCTTGATTTATTAATTACATTACATATTTTGAGCTATTTTTGGGCACAATGCTTGTTTAATTTTGGTTTGTATATAATTAAATTAATTACCAACGAATCAAACTAAAGTCAGGCCGCACATTTTATCAAAGTAAAATACATCAATATTTAACTTCTAACTAGAGCGAGCCATATTATTTATAACCTATTATATTATTATTATTATTATTATTGAATCGGAGTATTTTTCAACATCTACGATAAGAACATGAGTTCAATTCCGACCAAATCAAATACATTTTACGTGATGAGGAGTCATTTTCAAAAGATAGTATTTTTTTATGCGAAGATGTTTTAAGATTTTGGAATTTAATTTTCTTTGATTTTGAGATTTTGCGAGAGCCACTAAATGTAAATAACAAAATTTTCCACAAAAAAGACCAACTAGGTTTGTTTTGGGCGGGTTCAAGTTTCAAGCTTAGGCCAGCCAACCTATTTGGATGATAATTGATCAATTGCCATCGTAAATTCACAATTAATCTAGTACTAAGCCAATCTTAGTGAAAAAATATTTTAAATTATGATTCGAATTAATTGGCCTCAATAATTCGAGTGTAAGTATACATGGAGAAGGGACGAGCTTAGAGTTCAGTTCTACAATTTTGAATGGGATAGGGCCAAAAAGACCAGTTAGGTCTGACATTCTAGCGACAATGTACTTCGGTTGTGAATTGGCATATATGAGTGGCCAACAGCTCCAAAGACGAGTCAACATCCCAAATACCAAAAAGAAAAAAAACATTAGTCAATTTTTATAAGATATAATAATAAAAATAATATAGTCGTAATATTTTTTTTGTAGCGATATGTGATGATTGAAGACAAGCAACGAGCTATTGGAAAGGTTTCATTTACAACCTGTTGCTTTACCAAATCCCTTTTTCTAGATTGGAAGAGTGGTCTGGTCTGGTTTTATTTCCTGTACTACTTGAGTTCGGGTGTTAAACATGGTATCCGTGAATTATTACATGAATCTTGCCGACAAGCATAGCCGTTGTCGAGTTCATCGTCGTTTTGTTTCTGGGTGAATAGCAGCTTCGACGTTCAAATTTTAGAAGATACAAGCTCGCATCTCATTTTGCTATATCTTTAATAGATCAAACTGATCATGTCCGACGAGTATAATAAATATCATTTCAACCAAGTGCAATATTGTGTGAGTATCACGAGACCACAAGTGTGGGCTATCCTACAAAGATATGCCTCTGCAACATCATCTTGTCAACCTGCTTTCTCGATGCAAAGTAGTAGGCCCAATTTACACAAACCTGCGCCGCTAAATATACTAATCTTTTGGAAACGCTAAAAAAAAAAAAGCGGTCATCGGACTCATCGCCACTCACCTTACATTTCATGTTTCATGTTAAACAAATTGACGGGATTGGCGGCCAACTTGGTGCTCTGTTCAATAGTATCTCGTCGTCCTTTGTCGACTATATGGTCTGCAATGGCCTTCAAAAGATGCAAATCCAATCAAGTTGTAAGGCAGTGTGTATCTTGTAACTCCTGGGTGTGTTGGGACTTATCATATTATAGTGGACATGGTAGACTACATAAATAACGGTTTGGAGGGCTCGAGACAACTCATTTTTGCATGCTGAAAAAGTCTGGCATTTGAATTTAGAATGATCTGAGCAGGACTGGTTCTGTCTCCTTCGGTCCCTCCCAGTCAGCAGCAGGCTGGAGGGTTAGGTCATTACATATGCTAAAGAAAATGGGTTGGAATTTGGGTTGGCTTCAAATTAAGTATAATGCAGATCATATCTTTAGAATTACTGCATAAAAGTGATGATTAAGACAGTTTAGACCTTATCGAAAATAACTAACTAGTCATTTAGAGAATTTAGACCGTCCCCTCCTTCCCGGCGATCATGTCCTCTGACCGGTGGTCTGACATGAATCTCTATGTTATCCAGTTGAAAGGATAACAAAACATTGCTGTCGTCATGGCCTTGCCGACGGCCCCTTAGCCGCCAACAAACTTGACGACGTCATATTTGCCCACCGCTAGCCAAAATCCAGCCACCATCTAAGAGCCCTGCTCTGCCTACAGCCCTCCACCCCCATCTGCCACACCCCCGGCTAACAGCCCTCCTTCTGCTCCGATTCTCTTCGTTGGGTGACTGAGTTTCTCAGTTATTGATTTTTTTTTCTTAATTGTTATGTTTATTGATGGTTTTATGCAATTCAATCTTGATCTTTTCAGATGTAGTTGTATATTTTGGGACTGTAGTTTATGAGTATAAATTATGAAAGTGTAATCAGCTGAAAACTTTCGATTTCATGGTTATGCTGGATAAAAAAAAACAGTGAATGGTTAAGAAAAAACAAACAATTACTAATTCCCTAAAAGGTTCAAAAAGAACTTTTTGTAGTTTTGTAATTTTAAAATGGAATTTATTTAGGCAAAATTAAAAGACCAAATTCAGGAAGAAATTTCTGTAGTTTTATAATTTTAAGGTAGAATTTAATTTAGGAAAAATTTAGACTTGTATTGTAAAGTTTTTTTTTTAGTTTTTTTGAGTTTTGGTAGGGGTTACATGCAATTGGACTGAATGAAAATGAACATAATTGTTGGCTTGAATCTGAGCCAGATGTTTTCCTAGACTTATTATTATTTTTGTAATTATATTTAATCTAAATTTATTCTTACCCGATTTTCATTAAATCAATCCAATTAAGTGGCTCAAAAAGGTGTGTGGTGCGTGTGGTAATGAAATAACTATTATTACCCAATAACTCATTTCACACAAATCAAAATGAACAATTGTAAAGGTCTCAAAGTTCGAAAAAACTTGCCAACTTGTCATAAATATAACATTCACAAATCATCTTGGATGTGATATTTTAATCAAACCTCTCAGTGTATATGCTTAACAAAAAATTATTTCGAACCATCAAAACCCAAATGTACAAAATGAAGATACCACAACAAAAAAGAATCATACACAATATTATTAAAATATGATAAAATATTATATTATTTGTAGTCATAAGAACTCCACAATTAATGTGTGACTTCAATCTTTTAAATAAAGCACCCCTTTTTCAATATGTAATATATGCCCATCTTCTTAAAGTTGTCTAACATTCAACAAATTGTATGGCAAATGAGGAATATAAAAAACACCACTAATTGTATGATAATCAGCATTTTTTGCCTTAATCAAAATTTGACTTCTTCCTTTTATAGTAATTTTTCTCTCATCACCAAATTTAGTTATAAAAGAAATATTTTCATCCAAATCAATAAATACAATTTTTTTACCCCACATAATTTTTACATTCAGTATTAATATGCCAAGCACTTGAACCATTTCTCTCAGGGACATTCCAAGTAAAAACAAGGAGCAATTTTTTAGTCACATTAACATAATTGACACCATCATTTTTTCATCTTCTTATTCTTTTTAATACGTAGATAGATAATGCCCATATTTACCACAAAAATAACATTTAATTTAAAATTTGTCATTGCAATGCTAAAAATACATCTTCCTTAGCTTATACCCCTTCACCCCTTCCTCGTCCTCCATGGTGGTCTTTACCTTTTGGATGATGAGTAGATAAATCTAAATGCTCTTCATTGATGACTAATTTATCATAATGATAATTATCACATCTTCCTCTTCCAAAATTGTTAAAAACATTTACTTTAATCTGAAAAACTTGTTTTAAGTGTTGGAAATGACTCCCTTTGCTTCATCCATTGTGTATGAGATTGTAAAGAACTTACAAGTTCTTCAATGGTCATAGTCAACAAATTTTTATTTTTTTAATGATACAAATAATATGTTCAAATTTAGAGAGACGAGATCTCAAACTTTTTTCTATAACCTCTACATTTAAAATATCTTCTCCATTAAATTTAAGAAAATTAATAACAACTTGACCAATTATAATAATTATCAATATTCTTCACATCATTCATTTTCAATGCTTTAAATTTTCCCTTAAGAGTATTCAAACGTACCTTTTTAGGTCCTTTTATAATTTCTATCCAACAAATCCCGGACATTTTAGGCAATAGTAAATCTTAAAATTTTGTTAAAATATTTCTCCTCACCTGATTGAAAAATCAAATAAAGAATTTTTTGATATTTTTTTCCGTGTGCCATCAACACCTTATTTTCCTCAATTGAAAGGGCATTGTAGGCTCCATCATTTGTTACGTCTCTCTAACCGGTAAAAAAAGAAGATCCCACAAATCTTGGAGCCGAAATAAAACTTTCACCTGAATACTATCATAATCATGATTTTTTGGGACAATAAATTTTAGAAGTTGTGGTTGCAAAATTTTTTCCATGATGCTAAAAAATAATTAAACCAAGCTTTTGACACCACTTGTTAGAATAAAAAAATTTATAAAGAGAGAGAATGTGGAGAAAAAGTTAAATTTTCATTGAGCCATAATAGAAATGATATCTTAGAACTCTCTATTTATAAAGATCAAAAGAAAACAAAAAGACACGTGGAAATATCAAAAAGAATTAAAAGACGACACATTAATCTAAGAGACAAAGTTCACGCAACTTGAGTTTAAAATTTCCAACATTGTTTGCTTCTGGTATGGATTCAACATGTTACGTTTTCTTACTTTTACCCTCTTTTCCTACCTACAGATCGCTACCGTTGATGAAGCGAAAAAATTCTACCATCTTCTTGGTCTTGTAGCAAATATTGCCCTCGTCTTCTCAGATCGAAAAGTGAAGTACTTGTCTAACCAAAATCTGGGATGACTGGACAATTTCTCTAAAAAGGGATGATGAGCATTGTAGTGATCCTTAGTCTGGTGATATGTTCACTATAATTGTAAGCGATCCATCCCTTCCGAAAGTTACTCATAAAAAAAAAGTATGCAAATGTTTCTTTTATTCTTTCTTTGTAGAAAATGACTGTTAAATTCGCATTTAGAAACTGGGCTCCGAGTGTAGATATTAGTTATATCCAATTATCATGACATTAAGTCATGTTTGTGCGGGAGAAGCCAAAGCTCCATTTTAAAGAAAGCTTAAAGTTTTAAATTTCTTCAAAATATGTTCGAGATCTTGCAACTTTGGTGGTTGCCTATGGTATCAGCATCAACCTTGTGGAAGTCACCTGGAAGTCAAAATTGAAGTCGCAGGTATACATACTCAACCTAATCAATTCATTCTTCATGTTCTTAATGAAAATTTTCTGATGTGTGTTCCCGCTTTCGCCTGTCTAAAACTTTGTGTCACATACTCATCATCCATGGGTGATTTCTCACCTTGCACTGGGATCATGACATTCACTATGATTCTCGAGAAGTACTTTTGGGGGTGTAGCTGCCTTGATCACTCCTACAGTGTTACTCCTATCTAGTGTGGGGTTCTTCTCGATTATTTTGTTTCCATTGCTGGCTGGTTTTGGTATGACTCCACTTCTCGCATCTGTTCTTGTTGAGATTGTTCTTGCATGGATTGCTGCTGACAGGACTCTGGATACCCAGTTCACTTCCCTGCAAAAGAAGGAAGCTGAGAATGAAGAAGAAGACAATGTTGATGATGCAGTGATCGAAGTAGCAAAGGTGAGCACAAATGGATCACTTGGAAATGGATCACTACATGGGAAGAGTGCATCTAATGGATCTGCACCAGAACCGGTTGTAGTTGATCCCGGTCATGACATTTCACCACCAAATGCTGGCCCGACCCTAGCACAGTAAATTCGATCATATTTCTGCCTGTGAGAAGAGATAGATAGTGAATTGGGGTATTATGGTTTTGATCGGTAATAAACTGGTAGCAGAATACGTTGGGAGAACAATTGTTACACAAGGCCAAAGACCATAGAGAGACAGAAGATATTTTTAGGTTAGATACCTATGCTAGCTCTACTTTACGTGACCTTGGGAAAATTTCTTTACTTTTTTTATGTGTGTTAGAGTCGAGAAGGGGAAAAACGAATATTAAACCATGAAAAATCCAAATGCCTTAGCCGTCAGATGCCATCATGAACAGAAGGAGGAGCTGTCATGGCCGGAGAAGGATTTGTGATCGATGCATCACTGCTCATGGACAAGAAAAATAACATTTATGTCGTGATTTGTTTCTTCCAATAGTAACCAACAAAGCTTCCTTTTATCGTTACCGCTTTTCTACCGTCTTCTCTTGACACCAATATCAAAACCCAAGAGGGCAAAACCCTTTACACCCCCAGCTCTAGCTGCCCATACAGCTTCCATTAAAGCCTAGATACCCCAAGTTGCGTCCCGTCTCTTTCTCACGAATAATAGATGTTCCACACTTTCACAAAATTTCCTATGCTCTCGTTGTCACATTCATTACCAGTTCACTGATAGGTAGCAATCCAGCTTCCTCTGTTTTCCTTTGTTTTGAGATAGCCTACCACTAAAACCATGAGGCCCATCGTTCCCAAGTCCTCCGACAACAAGAAGCCGGCTTCCAAGTCCGAATCCGGCGAAGTCAAGCTACTTTTGAGATAGCCTACCACTAAAACCATGAGGCCCATCGTTCCCAAGTCCTCCGACAACAAGAAGCCGGCTTCCATGTCCGAATCCGGCGAAGTCAAGCTACCTGAGCTGACCCAATTGACGGCCGAATGCTGGTTCGACGATTCCTGCATCCTCGATATCGACTACTTCGTCAAGACACTCGCCGGCATCAGAGCAAAGGGGGTCCGACCCTACCTCATTGGCTCCATTATAGCTCACTACGCCTCCAAGTGGTTACCGGACCTCTCCGCTGGAGATGGTGACGCCCGGAGGCTGCCGGACAATCCCAGGGGGTCGTCGGAGAGCGGGACGGCATTGTGGATGAAGAAGAGGTTATTTGTAGAGAGGCTGGTGAGGGTGCTACCCCCGGAGAAGGACACAGTTTGCTGCAATTTCCTACTTCGCCTCCTGCGCACGGCTAACATGGTTGGGGCTGAGCCAGCATTTCGAGCCGAGCTCGAAAAACGGGTAATCTATTTGATTATCACTTATCTCAAAAACTCAAGTTCGCGGAAAATTTTCTTTTAATAATTTATCTTGACAGGTTTCATGGCAGCTAGACCAAGCCAGCTTGAAGGAGCTCATGATCCCGGCTTTTAGCCACACCTGCAGCACGCTGCTGGACGTCGAGCTGGTGCAGCGACT
>JAVDBV010003671.1:0-11937 GCA_032619315.1 Piper longum | reverse complement strand
CCGTGGACGACGACCTTGTGCTGCTTACCACCTTCCCAATCCTCGTGATGGATCCTCATATGGTCTCCTAGAGCTTTGCCGGAGGGTAAGCACTTTTTGCAGACCTTGCAGACATGATCACCGACGTTCTTCTTCAAGTAGAGCTTGGCAATCAAACGTTTGGCCACCTCCCTATGGACTCCCTGCTCACCCGCCATTTCCGTAGACCTGGAGATGGGAATGAAGCGGGGGAGAATTAAGCTGAGTTTGAAGAAAGAAAGGATTTTGTGGAGATTTATTTCCAAAGAGGTTAATCCGTAATAATATTCCATTACCCCAAACTTTTATTATTATTTTTCCTATATTTTTATTATTTTTATTATTTAATTTCTCTCTTTATCATCAATTTTATTTTATTTTTTATTTACGTTGGATTAATTTGATTCCTTTTTTCACGGGGATATACGAGCTGTAAATTCTTTCTAAACAAATTTTATTAAATTATTAAAAAAATAACAAATACCATGTATATCATAAATATAAATTTTTAAAGAAATATTTAAATAATTGCCTGAATATATATTATAATTTAATTTAGTCGTTGATGAATCATAAGTTCATGTGAAGACAAACTATAATAATTTGATTTATTATTATTATTATTTATTTTTATTATATTTAATTGCTCATTCCGTTAATTATTAGCTAGTATTGAATTCCCATTTTATTAATTAGAGAATATTTTAATGAAGTGTTCAATCCACTTTATTAACTAATATCAATTATATAGACCTAAATTTACACCTTAAATAGTGGGTAGACAAATTTGATATTGGTTTTGTCTTGCCTAATCTCGAAACCATAAGTACTGAATAATAAAAACTTGGAATTAATATATTATTATACTGTAATAAATAAAAAATATCTACAAATATTAAAAAATGTAACATATATAAGATGTCATGTGCATAATTAAAAGGAAGAAAAAGATGGTGAGAAAAAAATATATTAGTACTACAAAACATAAAATACAAAAAAATATATTTAATAAGAGAGAAAAAAATCAAATATGAAACATGCTCCTATTCTCTCTTTTTTTTACATTTAAATAGATGCATACGCTATATTTTAAAATTTATTATTTTTTATATATAATGATACATTTTTCACATCCTGTGCAACTACTTGCATCTTTTTATATGTACAAATTTTGATAAATATATATTTTGTTTCATTTCTTCCTACTTAACAGATCTTGATAATTTTAATTGTATGTGCATTACACTGAAAAACAACTAATTAGGTTGATAATCGATAAATGATCTAAATCTACACTAGTTATAAAATAGAAATACATCTTCATTCTTTTGTTCGGGCACAGGATCGTCCGCCCACACAGATCGCGTCTTTTTGGATTCGGATTTCAAAAGTTCGGTTGGGGACTTAGGTGCCTTGTTGCGCAGAGAGATAGTACAATAAAAAATAAAAAATGTTACGAGCAGGTATAAAATTTTACGTGGTTCCTTAGGGCTTAGCTCGAATCCGTAAGTCAATCCACGTGAGATTGATACTCACAATCCTCTAATTTTTGGCTTCCTTACAAAGAACAATCTTAGTGTAATTTTTCCCCACATTAATCCATACATAATTTGCTCTCAATACATAATTTCTTCCTTGTATATTTAAAAGTAAATCCAAACTAAAATTCTTGTTGATTAAGGCTCGGCCTATAAATAAACTTGTCTAAACATTACTTACTGACAGTAATCGCCGACATGGTTAGGTGCATACACTAACGGTCAGTCAAGAAAATATAAGCAGTCACAAATGGGTAGACAAACCCAGCTGACCCGTTTATCCTTTCCAAATTCTTCTACCTTGCAACCGCAGATGTTGGGTTTCCTCCCCGGGGAGGGCGAAATCCTAGTGAGTTGGATCCAATAGTGAACAACGATGGGAAATTGGTGAACGAACTCTGGTAGTCAATCAGCAATGACTACGACAAGTCAATTATTATTATTATTATTATTATTATTATTATTATGATTATTATTATTATTATTTAAGTAGTATAATTATAAATATATTAAAATTTATCAGTTTTTTAACATTCCTAATTAGGGTAGAATTACACAAGAACACTTTCCTCATAATAATAATAATAATAATAATAATAATAATAATAATAATAATAATAGCAATTATTACTTGTTATCATCATCATTATTGATGTTATTATCATTATTAATCACTAGAATCTATTAGTAGCAAGTTACCGAACTGCGTAGAAAATCTAAAGATGTTAATAAACTTGTTTTGAATATCAAACAAATGTTTTTTATATATAATGTGATTAATAAATAATCCTTGCTTATTATGAAGATAATAATCCTAAATTATCCAAAAATAATCTTAGATTAAAAATAGTTAGTTATATGTACATTGAGATAAACTGAAGCTTTAAATGGGATAGGAAAATGATTATTAGATCTTTACAAGTTAATGACTCCAAACTCTAAAAAGTTAGCTTTATGTCACTCCTTAAGTTGTATTTTATGGCAGAGGATTTAGACCCCCTTCATTGCCTAAACTATTTATTATTAAATACCTATGCTTATCAAAATTGTGTGATATGAATAATTAAATCAAATTACCACGTATAATTAGATAATTATTTAAATAATTTTTTTTAAAAAACTAGGTAATATTTTATTTAATAATAATTAAGTAAAGTTGTTTAAAATAAAGTTATAGTTTATAAATAAAGGAGGTATGTTGGTGTGAGGTTAATTTCATATAGAGCATTATCATTTATGTTTACCGTAAACCTTAATTATAACGATTTGTGTATTGCTAATTATGAAAATTTGTGTATAGTATAAATAAGAGAAAACATTAGAGAAAGATGTTTGCATAGATTTGTAGATATCCAGTTACGTGGATAATTTTTGAGATTTATGCTTATTCACGTAGATGACTTCAGCCCCCCGGAGAAAAAGTCTCGATCATTCCAAAATTACATGAAACAATTTGTGAAAAAAGTTGAAGAAAAAGTTTCAATGGTTCCAAAATTACTTGTGGAAAAAGTTAAGCGGCATATGGTTTCTCGCCTGTAATCATGGTAGTAGTGTCATAATTCGCATGGGGAAGTATGATGGTCAAGTGGATCTCGTAGTCATCAACATGGATGACTTTGCCTTGATCCTCGGTAATGCATTCATGGGGATTGCCAGAGTGGGAGTGTTCCCACAACTAGGATGTGTACTAATCATGGATAAGGCAGGGGCATGCTTTGTTCGTGGGCAAGGGAAGCCTTATGGGGTCAAGGATGGTGCTATTCATGAAGAGCAACTAGCAGCAATGTAGCTTGCTAGGAGGCACGAGCGTGGAGCCTTGACTGATCTTGCTGCGATTGTGGAGATCCAACGAGACCATGTGGTGGTGGTGACAGATTCAGAGTTGCTGGAGGAGCACTCCGGTGTAATGCCAGACGAGTGGAGAGACTCATTAACTCCCGAGAGTTTGTTCAAACACCGGATCGAGGCGGTGTCAGGAGAGAGTGCACCAATGGAGGTGTCAGGGTGGATGCCACCGAGGGAATTCACAAAACTGAAGATCCAGCTGGGAGAGTTGCTAGATTTGGTGAAGGTTCTGCCATCAGATGAAGCGCCTATTCTAATCTAGGAGAGATAAAATGAGGTAATCTTAGCGAACAAGTACCATGTTCATTTCATTGCTGATTTATGTAATAGACTTAGTCAAGCAAGAGGCTTCACTGAGAAGGACCTGAGCTCATGGTGTTGGCGAGTTCGGAGGTGACAATGAGTCCACGGAGGACCACTAGGGTCAGGCGAGGCAGGCTATGAATCAGTTTAGGAGACATCAGTAGGAGTGTGAGTTCGGCCTAGGGAAGAGCTGCTTCCCAAAGCACAGAGATGGCCAGGTACGAGAGGAATCCGAGGTCCAAACCATTGCCAAGTAGCCGGAACCGACTAAGGTAACAGGGAGAAGCTTCTTATAGGAGGCCAGTAAGAAGCTCACACATGGAGTCAGCTGTGTGGAGTCACCAGTGACTAATCTGCTATGGAAGGGACAATGAGGGGCATGGTCGGTGCCATGCTGAGTAGCTTTTGATCAAACAAAAGCGGTTGAATCATCGGAGCCAATATTGAGGTTGCCGGATCTCAATCAACCAAGAGGTTACTTGTCAGGATCGCAATTCATTGTCAGCAGGGACAAGGTTGCTAACACCTCCTTCAAGACCCAGAAGAGGTTATTATCGAGACAAGCAAGGTAGCAGAGGCTGTTGGGGTAGGTTCGGGAGTTAGTGAAGATGGATCTAGAGGATATGAAACTTGTTGATAGAATTTGAATGTGCTGGTTAGATTATGGAGTGGTCTATGCTGGTGGGTGTTGGCTATACCTTCCTACCGGTAGACTACTGAAAGCTTGAAGAGGACAAGTCCCATATTACCCAATGGCTTGAACATCTTGGTAGGAACTAGATATGTGCACTCATGATGCAAGTGTGTTATCGGTCGAGGATGAAGACTGATAGTGAAGCTTTCGTGAAATCCTGGCTGGTGGATCCACAGGGCAAGGTGGATGGATGGTCAAAAGTTGAGTTACAACAGCTTCGACCTACATCTAGGAGGCCGTGGAGTTTGGTCTCACCAGACACGGGGTTTGGGTTCTCGAAGGAGAAGGGAATTGCAGCAAGTTTAGTTGCAGGAGAGTCTACAGCTAATCATTCTCAATCTGATGAGCAGATAGAGGGGGCGAATGCATTACTCAAGGAGGAGTATGTGAGGCATGTTGTTACAGCTAGTGTGAGGAGCTGGTTGAAGCTTCTTGGTGCGGTGCAATTCTAGGGTGATCTCCATCGTTGTTCAGCTTTAGGCTATCAGCCTCTTACACCATGAGAGGTTGCTCTACAAAGACGTGGAGAAGGGTGTCTAGCTGCATCAAGGTTTTCCGGGGAGGGGCAAGTAATGTACGAGGGTGTAGTTGATTCACTAGCCAAGTTGACAAAGCTGAAGCTCGTGCCATAGATTTGGTGGAAGATCCGACGTATTGAGGAGCATCGTCGGGTGCAAAGGTACACTGGGGTTTTCGAAGTGGACAAGCGCAGACTTTATCTAACTTTCCGTGTTAGTTTTCGTGAACCAGCCCATGCAGATTTGATTAGTCCGGGAAGAGCTTGTTTGAGGAGAGCTCACCCCGCTGCCTAGCAGCAGTATGAGAGGGAGGTGGAGAAGGCCTTGGAGCATAGGCATGTCGGCAAGGATGCTACCAACAAGCGAACAGAGTGTTTGAAAAAGTGGAAGTGGGAACCGAGGGGAGAAACTAGTAGCAAGCAGGAAAGGGGTGTGTGGCATTGTGGGAGCAGAATCAAGAAGTGGGGAGCACATAACCCTCCGATGAGGACATCGGGTCTCATTAGTGGGGGAGAGCTGTTACAGCCCTAAGTCCAAGGACGGTTCAGGAGCTAGGGTTTGGTGGTTGTTCCTAGTCATCCCGCATTCGAGATGGGTAGTCGGTGCTATCCAGGTGGTGAAACAACTTACCAAGTACTGAACCGTATTATAGGTGCAGGTAAGAATCAGACTATGATGCATGGTGTGCCAATGATCGATGCTAGAAGTCACGTAGCGGCATATGGATTAGGAATTGGAATATCGAGCATGACGCTGCATGAGTACCGAGAAATCTCAAGGAGTGGAGTGGTTCCACAGTGCGTTTCAGTTATTGGCGGAGCAAGGTGGGAGTACCGAGCATACCGATATCCTGTACTGGTAAACTACTGGGCAACGGGAACTACCGATCAGCGTAGCGGTATCGAGCAATGGGCTCTACCAATTACTCCGAGCAGTGCACGTGATTCTCAGTGATGACTGAGGATGCCGGAGTTGGGAGCAGGAACTGGCTGGAACGCCCAGAGGTGTGGACATGTCCAAGAGTGGGCTATGGTCAAACCAAGAGGGTTCGACCATGCAGCCAACATGCACCAAAGGAGTTGTTTGATCAAAGTTGCCGATAAGAATGAGAATGATCTTGTGGAAGATCATGATCAATCCAGAGCAGGGCATGAGAGTCCTGGCTGCAATGGACTCTTATGGATAAACATGAAGCCGTGGAGACAAACCTAGTCGTGATCAAGGGCAGGAATGTGGTGATGCAACCAGGATCTTGTGTAATCATTGGAGATAAAGATTACGTCAGGAGATTCATGGTTATCTGGGGTTTGGGGATAAAAACGAAGCAAGTCTATAGAAGGGGGCGGCCTCTTATGTGGAAAGGAGAAACGTTTGGGAGGAGAGATACTGCCGAGAGAATTGTGTTAAATTTCTACGTGGAGAAGTGACAACCTCGTTCGGGAAGGAGACATTTGAAGAAGGAGCCACAGGGCAGTCTTTCAAAGCAAAGGTTGTGCAACCGTCTACTGGTATCAAGGTACACACATTCTACATTTTTCAACCATGGTGCTTTTCTACTTGAGGGAATTGCATGTAATAGATTGATCCAAGGGGGATGACTTTGAGGGTTGAGTGTGAGAACTACTTGCAAGTCAAACGAGGTTACATGCAATTCCGGTAGAATGTAAAATTAGTAGCATTAATGATGATGATTATGCCAAATAATAATTGCTAGTAATAGATTCTACTGATTAATAATGATAGTTGTATACAGTTATTAAAATCATTATAGTGTAGTTATTAATTTCCTACACAGTTTGGTAACTTCCTACTAATAGATTCTAGTGATTAATAATGATAATAATAACAACAATAATAACATCAATAATGATGATGATACCAAATAACAATTGCCGTTATTATTATTATTATTATTATTATTATTATTATTATTATTATTATTATTATTTATTAAGAAAGTGTTGGAATGTAATTCTACCCAAATTAGGAATGCTAAAAAATTGATAAATTTTAATATATTTATAATTATACTAATATTAAAGTTTGTTACTTAATAATGCGTACTTAATTTAGATTTTATATATTTATTTATTATTCAAAAGAAACATAGAACATAATTATATCCAAATTTTTAAAAAAATAAATATAAATTTTATTTAATTATTAAAAAAATTACTTATTAAAATTTAAATTAAATTTAATATTTGTACACAACTATATTTTTATGTTAAGGTTAAATAATATTCACTATTTCATTTTAAAAATCATATAGTAATATATTTTCAAATTAATTTTGTATATTATTATATATATTATGAATAAGTTTCAAATGTCTTGTGCACATGGGCGTGTCTTTTATTATATATATATATATATATATATACATATATATCAGATATTTTTATTTAAAATTACTAACATATGATAATATTTTATAACACAATTAGATTTATATAAAGAAATTTAAAATAAATATGATAAAAGGTTTTCCTTACTATATAAAATATCAAATTTTAAATCAAGCTGAACAAATACAAGCCCAAGCCTGATTTATTTAAAATCAAGTCAAGGTTTAAATCAAAGATTTTTGAGCCTAAGTGTCATTCAAAATCTTTAATCGACCTTCACCAGCCCTAATAAGGGGGTGAGTAGACAAACGACTACAAATCTTTCCTATCCAACTTCTGTGTTTAATATACTTGGCCTTAATATACCATTGTAGATACCTTATCGAATATGTAGCCTTATTTTATTAGAGTACATGTAGTTATACCTCTTGATGTCCAATTAATTATAATTTTAAAAGAGGGCAATAATTATGTCTAATTACATAGATTAAATTAAACATCGTTCAAAGAAATTCTTTCTATTATCAGTGTCCAATTTTTTTTCTAAATGATTATACCAGTTACTCCGAACCCTTTTTTTTCTTTCAAACTTTGCCCAATTACGATAAGACATGTTTTTTTTTCCTTTATGAGAATTGATTGAATTTATTTTTTTAATGATTTTATTTCAAAAACATAAGCACCCACATACAAAATACATTGAACTCTTATCTTTCAAAAAAAAAAATTTAGATCATTTTCACTATAATATACTTAAGATATTTAAAAATATCAAGCTTGGGACAGGCAATACAATCATTTAATCTTCTTCATTCACCTACATTTAATCACTTTTATAGACTATAAATTTCCTCTCATGTAAGGCATTTTTTTTCCTTCTAAGAATAGATTGAAGGCCATAATTTTTTTAATGATTTTATTTTAGCAAATAAAACACCGACATACAAAATACATTTGAACTATTTTTTCAGAAAATAAAATTAATTTTTTTGGATCATTTTCACTCTAATATATTCAAGACGTTTTGAAGAACCAATTTTGACATATTGGTTTTCCCTTACTCCCAACCTAAAACACAAGAAAGAAGAAAACCAAATCAGACAAGCAAAAAGAATAAGAAAAAGAATATCAAATCAAACAACCTGAGAGGGAAAAAAGATGGGGTGAATAAGAAAATAAGAAAAACAATAAAAAAAAATATTCATAAGCAATTATAAAAATGCCCGTGAGATTTATCACGAGCCAATTTTGAAGTCCATCGTAGTCTCCTTCTCCTTATTCATAGGTGTTGTCGTGGACAACTATAAATAAAAAGACTTGAGATAAAACTTTTTAGATTCAATATAGAGTGAAAAGATTAATCTTCAACAAGCAGTCATAAAAAGTATTCACATTCGTTCACCTTCACATCTGATATTAATTTGTTACAAGCTAGTTCAAGAGTGGATATGAAACAAATACTGAAGTTTCTGTTTGAAGCCTACACAAAACAAGCCAAAGTTCACAAGACAATTGAAGTACCCATCTACGACAATTTACATATTAGAAACTAAGACACCAGTTTTATAAGATAACACACTAGTTTTATGAGAACACATATGTACACTGACGGTCAAAACCAGTATTAAACTCACGATTCGATTCCGACACATTTAGAGACCTTTTGATCAACGTCATAGCTTCTGTTTTAGATAATACAAGATCTGGAATGATTGGCATTAGCCCATGGCATATTTCTGAGTCCATGCCCGGGCAGTTTCTTCATACCTGGTTCTTTGGTTTTTATATATGTGAGCAATCTCGGGGACAAGAGGATCATCAGGATTTGGGTCCGTAAGAAGGGAGCAGATAGATAGGAGTACCTTCGAAATAGTCAAAGCTGGGCTCCAATGCTCTTTCAGAATGTCAAGACAGATACTGCCATTTGAGTTGATGTTTGGGTGGTAAACCTGCAGAAATAATAAGTTTTACCAGCCAAGAAAACCATTGAACTGTAGTACATTAGCTAAATTCTAGCAAGAATAAGAAAACCTTTTTTTTTATGAAAAAAAAGGATCTTCAAGTTACAAGAAAATATTAATAAGAGAATCTCCTTAATACAGTTAGTTCCATAGTTTCAATAATAATATCAGAAATAATGATTTAAAAAGATACACAAATTCTCTGTAGGGTAACTAAGTCTTATTATCCTAGCCATGAAATAAAAAACTCACCTCCACTCACACCAGATGTACAGGTATATATAAACCTACATTATGAAAGAACCTCAAACCCTCCCGTATGAATAATAAGAATAGTTTCTGTTTAACTAAAGGCTAAAAAATTTAACTTTCTATGTTTAAATAAGAGAACCCAGGTGAAACTACGCACCTAACCTAGTTTTGTTAAAAGGAGACAGAAAACAACAGTATTCAAAAGTTATTAGTACGAGGATAGAGGAATTAATAAAAATCAAAATAAGAAGCTGAAAATAAGAAACTCTGGTGACAGCCTTGATGAGACCACACAGGGAACTTCAATAAACTATTGAAAGCTCAAAGCCGGGCCAGACATTGCTAAGACTGATAATTACTTTCCAGGCTCTAACACAAAGTTCAAGCCGCAACCAGACTTATTCCACAGATATAGCAGACACAATAATTTAGCAATACAAGATAAATTCATACTCTGGTGAATAGCTTTATAACATTTGTATGTTTCCACATAAATTTGTCCGCTTTACAGTTATATAATCTTAATCACCACCCATCCCATCCCAGATGATTTAGGTCCAGGAATCTGCCTTATCATGGGCAAACAAAGACAGAACTAAAGCTCAGTTCGATGATCTAAAACAAGAACAGAAGCCACTTGAAAACACAAACTCATGGTATGGGTGTGGAAAAGTTGAATGAATGCCAAAAATTGTGTCATTCAATAAGCGGCTAATATCTATCAAAGAAAACTAACCACATAGTAGTGCCAAAAAAGGTGTACCTTGGTTTGGAAGTTAACCTTTGGTGGCTTAAATGGGTAATCAGGAGGAAAATGAATATTGACAAAAAAAACCCCTCCTGTATATGGGCTATCTGTAGGGCCCATAATTGTCGCTTGCCAATGGAAAAGGTCTTCCCCAATGGGTCCTGCACTGCAAGAAGTTGGGGGATCTCTCTGCAAATCCATAAGTTCCTTCTGAATCCTTTTGCTTGCCATAATTTAAACTGTATGAGGAGTTAAAAAATATTGAATCAGGACTCTCCAACCAACATCAAGGAAAGGGTCAAATGGCACAAAGCAAAAACACAAAAAAGCTTCCCACAAATATTGGACAGATAAATGAGGAAATAACACAAAAAACATGAAACTGTATCGAAGTGTTAAAGTGGGCAAACAAGCCAATAAGAAGACAAAGACGAGACAGTTAATCAATGAAAGAAAAAACCACCTCAGATATATTTTTGTCTTTATCACTAATACAACATACAAAAACGAGATAGGGTACACAACAATTATTTTACACATTATGCAAAGAAGAAGCATGCAACCTTCAAACAGAGAAATCAGATATAATTCCAATGCTCAAACAGTAAATTGGAAACGATGGGATTTCATGGGACAAATACCTAATAAAAATCCACTTCCGGAGAATTACAAATATTCAGATAAACGTTAACACCTAAATGAAGTGTGTAAACTCTAACTAGACAGCTATCTATAAACAGCTTTCAGTGCACATTTAGTCTCAGGAAATCCAATCAAACATAACTTCCATCAAAAACATAGATTAGTCCCAAACTGTGCAACCAACGAAAAAGTCTACTCTTTCACGAGTTCAGCACACCGAAAACTCCTATGGTATTTTAGCATAACACACTAAAAGATTTGATCCCATCAACATCAGTATATGCTCGGATAAATCCACTCTTTACGCGACATAACCAAGTGTGGTCAATGACATCACTAAAAAAAATAAAAGAGCAACTATTCTTGAAACGGGCATTTGATCTCAATTCTAAAGAGGTGTGTCACAGAACACAACCAAATCATCCCTCACAATTTCTAGATGATATTTAGTAGGGAGGTTATTGATAATCATAGAGATTTGAGGCATTTATTTCCACTACAAACAATAGAAAACTACCTCTACCTTCCCATAACTAATACAAAGTCACTAAGAATTATCAATTTCATCATCCCTAAGAAGCAGACTTTCCTATCCAAAGCTCCCATAAGCGATGCAACCTCCTAGAAAGAGGCAACACATCATAAGCATGCATTCAGATTCACTAAATTTGAACAAAATATATCAAATCAAGCGAAAACATGAATATCAATCTCTCAATCCACACCAGATCACACATCCCCCTCCCCCCAAGCCAATTCATATTCAAATAATGAACAAAAACAAAACAAAATCTACAGCAAATCAATCATTTTACAAAAAAAAAACAAAAAACAAACTTTGCGCGCAAATTGAAGATCGAAAACAAGCCTAACGTACGGAGACAAGATCGGGAATCTGAAAAGAAATCGAGGAAGTTGGGGGATCTGGATTTGGAGTCGGGAAGGGAGATTGTGAGGTTGGAGGGAAGAAGACGAGGAACCCTCGTTCGGTCAATTAATGGGATCCATTGATTTATGGCCGTACGATCTACAATTCCATTGATATATATATATATATATATATATATATA
>JAVDBV010003670.1:0-12197 GCA_032619315.1 Piper longum | reverse complement strand
AACTAGTTATATTTATTTATATATAATATAATAATAACATAGTATGATAGTTTAGATGGTAAGTCATCACATTAATCACTTAGAGGTTGTGGGTTCTTCAATCCATTCTAGTTGTACGATATTTTTTACTTTGTAATCGAGCTCATAAACAAGCTCACGAACGATCTGTCAAAATTAAACACTTTAATTGTATTCTAGCTCGAGTCGAACTTGAACACCATGAAAATAATCGAGTCGATTTCGAGTATATATGTTGAAAACTCGTTCGAGCTTTAGCCAAGTTCAAAGGAACTTCAAACTATTCGAGCCGAGTTCAAGCATGAGTTAAGCTTGGCTCACTTGCTCGTTTAGCAGCCCTACTCTTGATCATTTAACTTTTACTAAAACTAAAATATTAAATCTAATGAAGGGCAGCAAGGTTAGCTACTATCCCAACTAGTGCTACTAATTGAGTGAGCCACTTTGTGAGGATTTGACGTTTGGCTCGGTTCTACTCGACTCGAAACTCGATATTTAAATGTTCGAGCTCGAACTTGAATCTTACGAGTCGAATTTGAGCAAGGTAATGTTCGGCTCGACTCGACTCGATTATAACTCGAACTCAAATCGAAATTGACTCGTAGCTCGACTTGATAAAATAATATACATAATATACATAATATCACTTGTCTACTCAAAATACATTTAAAATCATAAATAAATATTATTATTAACTACATACTAAATGATGGTTGAGGTGGGGGTGCTTTATTTTTCATTTTTTATTTTTTTTATTAAAATTGGGTTGTTCTTATAATTGAATAATCTGGATTAAAGTTTGAGATAGAAATATTAACTACTGCTCACTAAGATAATCTTTATATATATATATATATATATGCATACTAATAAATTTAGTTGTAACTATTTATATTTATTTATGTATAATATAATAACAACATATTGTGATAGCTTAGATAGTAATCTGTATTAGTTGCATGATATTTTTGACTTTTTAATATAGTTTTATAAATAAGCTTACGAACGAGTTGTCAAAATTAAACATTTTAATTGAATTCAAGCTCGAGTCGGACTCAAACACCATAAACTAATCGAGTTGATCTCAAACATATATATTAAAAATTCACCAATTTCGAATAAAGTCAAATAAATTTCGAACTATTTTAATCGAGTACGAGTTTAGCTTTGGCCCGATCACTAGTTTAGCAAAGTCTAATTCCGGCTCTAAATCTCTAAATCTACTAACAATCTAAGTCAAATCCACACTTATGCAACACTGGCCAACCCTACTAGGGTGGAAAATTGGGTTCGAGCCGGCTGGGGCCATGGGCGGAAAGGAGAAAGGAGAAAGGAGAGCGGTCATGGCCGACGGAAATTCTATCATCTGAGATCTAGGCAATGTCTATGGCAGTGGAAATGCCAAAGAAGAGGTCTTTTTCTCGCCCACGAAGGTTCTGGGCAAGCTTCCGTTTCCTCTCTATCTCCTCGTATGCTTCCCTTCTCATCGCCTTCTCCCTCTTCCTATTTTTTCTTTCATTTCGTAAGACCGACATCGAGCCCAAAAACCGCATCTCATCTACCTCCCACTCAGAACCCACTACTCAGGTACGCGTTTGCTTCTCTCTACTCTCTTAGTATTAGGCTTCTTGATCATATAGCCATTTCACGAAAAAATGATAATTTTTCTTTTCTTTTCCTTGTCTTTAGATTCATAAATTTGATGTTCTTGCTGTAATGTTTTATTTAATGTTGGTGTTTGTCAGATTTTATACAAATAAGTCGTGTTTTTATTTTTATTTTTTAACTACCTGCATGAAGCTTTATAGTTATTTATGATTTTTAAATAGGATTGTCCTGAGCCCCGGAGTTTTGTATGCTATTGTTGCTGTAATGTCGATTATTTAAAAAATTATCAAAACTAGCTGTTGGAAAAAGGAAATCTTAGAGATTCAAAGTCTAACAACTATTATTTTAGGAAGGGACCTCAAAAGCTATAAATATGGCCTTGGAGGGTGTGTTTTGAGACACAATCAACTCTATTAATTCCCTTGAACCCATAGAACTCTCTTAGACCTCTTGGATGCTCAAGCTTTATGCTTAGGATTGCCCTTTCCATCTTGTTTGTGATCCTTATGCTTCTTATTGTATAAAATCCAAAGAGAGGGTTATAGTGAGGCAATATTTAAGTGTTTGAGCGTAATTTGTAAACTTCCAAAGTGTTGGAAGTGTGTTTGAGCATTTAACGTAGGGAAGGAAGATGTTACTTGGAGGATTCCTTGCGTGTTAAAAGCTAAGAAGACCCATCCAACTAGAGGACTTGGTTTGTTAAAAGAAAGGAGTTGGAGTTCTAAACCTCTTGAAAAATTCCCTTGCGTGCTTCTCTTTTCTCCCTTCGATCTTTGTATGCTTATTCTTATTTATTTTACTTTGTTTCACACTTCACTTAGTTCTCTTGTATTTTCTGACTTGATCGCTTTAGAGAACTAAGTGAACACAGTTAATATCACTTAGAAATTTGTATAGTT
Organism: Piper longum; assembly: GCA_032619315.1. Lineage (NCBI taxonomy): Eukaryota > Viridiplantae > Streptophyta > Magnoliopsida > Piperales > Piperaceae > Piper > Piper longum. The sequence goes on along the minus strand of JAVDBV010003670.1, from coordinate 9,672 downwards.
TGATTAATTTGTCAAAGTATCTTTGTGAGTTTTAATTGTGCTAATTTGCCTTATCACTTATTACTTAATTGTCTTGATCATCTTCTATTTTGTGTTAATCTTTAATTGTGCTTAAAGCGTTTCCACTTTGTATCCATTCTTGCAATCTCATAAGGGTTTAAGCTTCTAGGATCTAATAATTTGATTTGTGAACTTAGTTAAATCTCCCATATAGCCCCTTCAAGTTTTGCCAGCAAGCCGATTTTTTCAGATTTAATAATATATTTATGTGTACATCCTTGTGCTTTTGTACATGGTTGTTATAGTTAAGGTTTTCTACGACACGCGTGTTCTTCCATATTGATCCTCTATGCCAAGCCTGGGTGTGCCAGGGCATTGAAATCAAGTGATGTAATAACACAAACCTTACTTTCTATGTCCTTTCTAATCTTTAAATCTTCTATGTATATGTCAATAGTTGGCCTAGGTAGCTTTGTGATCTTCCAGTCCTTTTTTATACTTGAATGTGAGCAAGTTTAATTTTATAATTTAAATTACTGCTTGTATGAAATATGGGTGTAACTTTATTTTTGCAGGTGCTAGAGAAGGAACTTTGGAATGCTCCTTTTAGCTATGGTTTCCAACCTTGTGTCAATATGACTCATGGATACATAGGTATTCCTTTTGATCCTTTAAACTTCCCCAGATACTTGTATTTCATGCAATTGTACAGATAGAATCTGAAACACACTGTGCAAAACAACCATGCTTTATCTCAAAAACATAAGTGCTACGTTTGGATCACATATATTTGTATACAAAATCATTATGTGTAGGGCATCAAAATCTTGCTCTAAATAAAGTATAGGGACGATGAAAAGTGCCTTAATTATGAAGTTATGTAAAAGCCATAAAAAGCTTATCTTTTCATGGGTATTGTTGTGGTCAATGTGGACCGTACACTATTTATTAATGTGGTTTCTATATGAAATGAATGTTTTCTTATGGCATATCATTGTTGTGTGGTATACAATAGATTTTCTTTTTATGTTTAAAACAAAGTGATGAGAGGCACCATTTTTGTACTATATTAAACTACACTTCTTCTATTTTGCATTTAATAGAGAATCAACTAAGCTAATGTTCGTAAAGATATTATTCAGACCTTAATGGGATGCATTGTACACATTAGTCGAAAAATTGCAAAGTCAGACGTTTAAGTTGATGTATCCATTATTATCTATTTGCTGCTGTGTTATTATTAAAACTATTATTATTAATTATTACTATTAATTATTATTTTTTTATTAATTATTATTATTATTATTATTAATTTTTATTATTAATTATTATTATTATATTTTGCCTCTTGATCAATTAATCTGAACAAATACAAAGGATTCTGTCATCATACAATCTCCATATGGAATCTTCATCTTAGTCTTCAAGATTTACAATCATTTGTGTTTCATGCATTTTAGAACATATTTAATTTGTTGAAGGCATAGAAAGTAGAGATCCAAATGACTTTTTTCTTTTTTTTTGTTTTTAAATTATTTTTGGGTTTCTACTTATTTCAAGTTTACATTTGAAACCAAAAATTCTTGTAAAGACAAAACTTTAAAACACAATTCTGTGGAACCTGAGAACTAAAGTATCTTCTTGTTCTGTCTAATCCTACATATTTCAAGTTAAGGACATGAATTCTCTTATGCTTCCACTCAATTGTTGACCATGTTAACGCTTAATTTAGAAATTTTCATAGTGTTTCACATGACTTTCATTCATACACTGCGTTTTTGTTCCTCAAGATTGCAAATTTAATCTCCTCACAACAACATTTGAGGGTCTCTTTTTCAGCCCAAGCCATATTAAGCAATTTAAAAAATTCTCTTATTTTATCCGTTCTATCCCCAACTGCGATATTATTAAACTATTTTGCATCTTTTTGTATTGCCTTCAACTTTCTCACTTATATGGCTTTCAATTTATGCACAAGACCTTCCTCACTAGCACTTCATTCGCTGTCAATCAGGTGAAAATCTACGACTCAACCAAACTGAGCCCACGTGGTAATCCGGTAGTTCGAAATCCTTAAAGATGCATGCAATGAGATACTTTGAAAATCCCAAACGGATACTAAACACTATGATGGCCTAAATTTATGCTTAAAACTTTGGCTACCTCATACAAATCATAAGTATACGTTACGTATACACTAATAACTCAGGCTATGCTGTAGCATAACTTAAGTTATCATGTACATATTAGGCATACTTAGCCTTTATAACATGTTTATATGGTCATCTGGGCCCCCATACTCATGGTTTAAAAATTGGTCTGGTTTGAGCTCGATCGAACCGGCTCGAGACGGGCCCGAATCAGGCATGCTCCAAGCAGGTCAAACCCTAACCCAAAGTTTGGTTTTACAACCTCTCATTATAAAAATTCTGTCCTTAAAATTTTTCACATCAACTACGATCAGAGGAATGAGCTGAAGATGTCATCTCATTGGCAAACTAGTAGCTCTCCCTCGAAAGCTAGCTGCACACAACCCAAATGGACTAATATGATTCTGGAACTCTGAACACGGATGAAGCTTGCTACCTCCTTAATAATTTAGTTGGACGGACTACATGTGATCGAATCATCTGGCAAAACATGCCATACATGCTGGAATCATCTGGCCATACATGCTCGAATTGTCTCATTGGACTAGCTCCTAGGGTCACTACAAACAATGGGGATTGAAATGCAATGACCACGGCGGGAAAACCTAGGTTCATCCCTAGGGATCTATTGGGTGGTCAAGTAGGTACTCTAAAGTACTAAAGGGTACTAGTCTGAGCTGTATGAGAAAATATTTTGTCGGTGCGAGGTATGCGGCCCAACATCTACCCATGACTCTCTGATCTTCGTCAATGTGACATGTCACCCTCAAGGCACTTTATTCCGAGACCTACAGCAATACTCTGGTGTCTTGCAAGTCTTGCTCGTATATGGTGGACTCTATTATCAAATAAAAGTATATTTTAATGAGCTATATGGCTCAATGTCGTCAGTCTAGTCAAACACTCAGGTGTCCCTAAATGATGAACCGGACCGCTCACCACATCTTTCCTAAATCAGTTCTAAGTCTAGTATCCCACATTGTTCCATAATAGAATAAGGATAACTGCTACAACTCTACTGCATAATATGGCTCTGGTGGCTATCTATACAACGACTAACGGCTGCTGAAGTGAACTCTCTATAACAGAATGGCAGTGAGAACACTTGTACGTGCACAACATGTCTCAAGGAGTATAAAAATATACTTTGCATGAAACTATAGAGTCTGCATCTGATTTGTGGTATGTGCACTGGTTAATATATGATCATCTCAACTATCTGGGAAACATATAGTAGATGGGAAACATATAGTAGAACTGGTATATCCAGAAGAATAAGTGTAAAAATACTCATGTGAAGGTTCGACTCTGTGTGACATCTCTAGTCTCATGGTAAGTGGTTGTTCTCTCGTAAAAAACTTGTCTCACTCCTCTAGGATTCTAATTATGTGTCTCATCCACACATGTTTTGACATCAGGTGTACTGGGAGAAGATCTCTGTCTGAGTCACAATGGGGTAATGGAACTCTATATAGGATATTGGGTGGCTTAAACATATGGGTAAGTCCATGGACATGTCTTTAAGATCATCATGTTTAGATTCTACCATAAGTGGCCAGCCTATGGAACAACTAATCAATGACGAGTTTGAGAGATGACTCTTAAGTGGCTCTAGTTCAATCAACTAATATTAGACATGTGTTTTTTGATACTATACTAGTTATGCACTTCTAAACGGATGGGGTTCAAACGACCTAAAGAACCACTATCTTTCATCGAGTCTACGGGGACTCATAGTGAGGTTTGACACGTGTCTTGTCCGTTCTTAAGTGGTGTGTGACCTGTCGTTCTGATTTATAGCATTAATCTTGACTCACATGATTACTATTTTTGTGGTCAACTCTTAAGCAAGGCTATTAGTCGAGATAAGCACACACGGGTGTCTTTCTAACTCGTCAGTGTGATCCAATGTGATTGAAGTCCCCTATTTGCATCGCTCCCAAGCTTGGGTGAAATTGTCTCCACGAGACTGGTCTATCATCGGCTACCTTTAATGTAAGTCCTAAACAGTACCACGAAGGTACCTCCTATATTCGGGGCAAAGGCTAAATCCTATGTCTCAAGGTAAAGACTTAATTATACTGGCGAACCACAAGGACAACCCAGTCTTCCTAATGGATGCTCCTTCACTAAACGCATTATTTATGCTAAAATTTTAATGAGTCAAACATCTCTCTTTGGCTGGGCCAAACTCTAAATGAGTTAAACTGCATATCTGATTATTTGCTAGCTATCTGATCTGTGTAACCCTGGCTGTGGATCACATGTATGCTGTCACGCTAACTAAACAATCTGACCACTAAGGTCATGCCATCTGGATATCATACTATCATGTTCTTTGGTTCTATCTATAAACATCCTTAAAAGACTCACTAACATTGTCTGATGATCCCTATAGGACTGAAGACACTTCTGACTTAAGGATGTCAAGTTAAGGAGATGGTATGTAAGATGGTTGGTGAAGTCAATCATGTACAATCACATCCAAATAATCCTAGTACGCCCAACTTTTCTTTGCCGAGATGATGTTACAGTAGTTATATTTTGTCCTCAATCTTTGACTTAACTTTGCATTCAATGCTATGACATGCGGTCTTTATGCAAAGATAAAAACATCCTTTATTAGTTATTATCCTATAGGGTGAGGTAACTACTTGGCCTTTGCTTTTATTATAACTACTCATTCGAACGGTGGTAATGCATCACGAAAGGTGGTAGGGCAGCATAGATGGTTGTAGTGCTAGTCGGTCGGTGGTAGTGCATCTCGGTTGATGGTTGGGCAACTCGGACGGTGGTTGTGCATCACAGATGCCGGTTGTACTATTGAGACAGAGGTTGTACAACTTAGACGGCGGTTGTGCTACTCGGACGGTGGTTGTGCTTTCCAAGTACTGAAGCCTGATCATGTATGTCGTGAACCCATTACTGTCTCTGACATGCTTATCTTCTTGTGTCTATCTCCTCAAAGGTAGTTGCTATCAACTTGGTTAAGGTTATCCAACCATGTTTGTCGGATTCGAAGGGGTATTAATCATAGTGGTGACATGTACAATGGAAAAATAATGTTGACCATGCACGGGTCTTGTGGAATTTGTAGTAATCATTCCCATAAGCGCTGATTGGTTCTCAATAGCAATCATTGATATAGCCTTGGCAGATCGAGTGAAATTTGGTCAGCCATATAAATCCGTGGTCAAATGTAATTTTACTCATTCTTGGTGCTTTCCTTCCTCTATTTGTTGAAGAGTGGCCGAAAATACTGTTGGAACAGACTTACACTAGTGTCCATGCGACTATAAATTCACTTTGCTACTCATCCTCATCCACTGTTATTTCCTAGAAGTGGTCTATATAGGTGTGGGCGTCGGTCGGTTAGACATCGGACAAGGCATTGTCCACATCTGTCCACTTAACCTTGATCAAAAAATTGGACATCCACAGTCAACATTCTTCGATCAAGTCGGTCACGTTCGGACATGATCAAAATTCGGTCAATATAAGAAATTATTTTTGTCTCATATTTATTTTATTATCTAATTAACTTTTTAATTATAAATATTATTTTTTCTCACAAACAACTAATTTCTCATTTATATAATTGTTATCTCTTTTATTTTTCTTAGTTTATCTCATGACAATTAGCATAAAAATTAAAACCACTTTTTAAAAAAAATTATTTGAATAAAGAAATATTATATTACTATGGGAAATTCAAAAAATAAGATTGTTTTGAAAATCTATGGATAGATGTATGCCAAATAAGGCCTTTATTCGAATTAAAAGTTTATCAATTATTCGTCTTATTAGAAGAAGCCTTAATAGGAGATTAGAAGGAGTAAATAAGTTGATTATGGATTGTTCATCAAAAGAGTCAACACGAACGGATTTGAAAATTTATTTAGATAAGCTAACTATTCCTTTTATGAATGTAGTAGATGAACAATTTGATATATTATCATGGTGAAGATTGAACATATTAAAATATCCTAATTTGGGAAAAAATGTTCAATATGTTTTAGTCATTCTTATGCTAATCATTTCTTCCGAATCAACATTTAGTACTGGAGAACAAACAATTGGTTCGATTAGGAATAGTTTGAGTCCGAAACACTTTCAGCTTTGATCTAGATCTAAAATTACTTGAGGAATGAATATGAAGATAATTCATATTTTATATCCATATATTTTTTATTTTTGATATATTTTTTAATATATGTTCTTCTTTTGCTATTATATTTTTTATTTATAGAGAAATAAATAAATTCAACATCAAGTTTTTTTGGATAAATGGATATTGAAGAATGAGAAGATATTGACGATTGTGTAAATAATGAGCATGTGAGAATGTTATATTTAGTTTCTACTCTTATAATATTTATAAAATATTTCTACAAGTAATAAACTTTTTGCATATGTTTTTTCATGTAGGTGAACTAGATGAAGCATTAACTATTATAATATTTTGTCTTTAAAGTATATGCAATATTGGATTACATTTTGATGTCAAAGATTACTTTAAAGCTTCTATATATCGATTAACTTTTATTTGACTTAGATATGTGTATACGAGCTAAATTTTGAAATGAACGGCATTCTAACTATATAGTAAGTGGTTTGATATGATTGTTGATGTAAATATAGTGTTCTAAATTCTTAAATATGAGGTTGACTTTTATCTTTTTTCTATGTAAGTCATTTTGGGTTATTTTTTATATTAAATATCAATTTTATTTTTAAACTTAATTAATTTTAATGTATATTATAATTTGAAATTTTCATAGAACATAATATTAACTTCATAAATGTTGAAGGCATTATGATATTGATATAAAATATCGGACACTCGGTTGCTCTTTCGGTCAGACAAAAAAATGTCCATGTTTAGTTTATTTTTATTCGGTCAAATTCGATCGGACATGCTTCGGACTTCAGTCGAACTCGGTAATTCGAACTTCCGCACCCACCCCTAGGTCTATCCACCTCACGACTCATCCTCATCCACTAATATTTCCTGAAAGTGGTCTATCCAAGTTATCTGCCCAAACTGTCATCTGTGTTCAAAGTGTTCAAAGTGGTTAAGTGGATTTCCTAGCATAGTCACATCCTCCGTCCGTAAGGATCTGTCTAAAGGTATATTATGTTCCCCAATGTAGACCTCAGACTATGCCTAATAGATCTGTTTAAGGGACTCGATAGTCCATGTGTCATGTAACTACGTGAGTATCTCCATATTCTAAGCTTCCCACTAGTGTCATCTCTTATAATTCCGTCTTACGATATACACTATGTTCGAAGTAGGACTGATGTGGTAACATACAAAAGATGGGCAAAATGTTGCAATGTGGTCGCCAAAGTTCTAGGCTCTCCTGGTCACCATCCAACTCAACCTCAGCTAATTGAGCATGTGGACACTCTTAAGTCCAAATATTTGGCACAGTAAAAGCGAAGACATGTCTCTAAGCTTATCATGACATACATGTGAGATCTTTGTTGGTGTCTACTAAACCATGATCTCATTATTTCTCATAAGTCTATAATTGTTAACACTAAAACATGCAGTGCTCAGGTCTGGCCGAGTACACAATCTGAAATCCTAAGAAAAGAAAAAAGGAAATACCTGTTAGCTTGGCTAAGGACAACTCTACACACTTGGCTCAAAACAAAAGTCTTCCATCTCAATCGACTTAAGACATAGCTCTGATACCAACTGTAACACCCCCATTTTAATTCACATAAGAGCCAAATCAGAAATATTACGATCGAGTCGAGTTATGTTTAAAGTTGTTAATCGGTTAGAGTCGATCGATAAAATAGATCGAATAACCCTCTTGGCATTATGAGAATGAAAGACATTGTAAAATATGTTTCAAAACACATTAAATATAAATTAAAGTAAGAAAGAAAATAACTTTGCTGAACTCAAGTGTGTAACGTTTATTTGTCCTCCTGCCAAAGTTGTCTCAGAATTGCAAGACCTACATATAATATAAAAAACTTCAGTAACAAGTGTTACTCGTTAGAAAAATAATTAATACAAATTGGCAAATGTGTATTCCATTACTTATGAAAATTTATGAAACTTCAAAATTCTCACAATGGGAGGAAGTTAAGGTTGACGTGGACGGCTTTGATCTCGCCACGGTGCACGATTTGAATGTTCGACAACTCATGGCCTATTGAAACCCACATATGTGTATATGTACTATAAATGTGGATGGAAAGCTCAAATCAAGACTGTCTAAAGTTGAAATTGACTTGAGTTCTAAAATTGACTCTATAGGTGGGAATCGAGGTAAGAAAGCTAAATAGGCTTCGAAACTCTAAAGTCAATCGGGTGAAAATTTATGACTCAATCAAGCTGGGCCTATCAGGGGTAATTTGGTAGTCTGAAATTCCTAAGATGCATGCAATGGGATACCTAAAAATTTCAAACGGATATTAAACACTGCAACAGCCTAAATCTAGGCCTAAAACATTAGCTAACTCATACGAATCATATGTATACATCATATATACACTGATAATTCACATTATAGTATAACTCAAGCTATCATCTGCATGTCACGCATATTCAGCCTTCGTAACATGTTCATATGGCCATATGGGCCTCATACTTGTGGTCTGAAAATTAGTTTGGTTTGAGCTCGCTCAAACCGGTTCAAGATTGGCCTGAATCGGGCAAATTACAAGCAGGTAAAACCCTAACCCAAAGTTGGGTTTACAACAGTGGTGAGCAATAATTAAATTTATTGCAAGTCAAATGCGTAGACTTGCCAAGTATGTGTTATGATTTACTCTAGTCATAACCAAGCTTCACCCTCTCGTCTTTTGGTCTCATTTCGAAGGGTTCATAAAGGGAGATTTTGGATAGATCTCGGAAATACTTAATATAAATAATTATTCTATATATAATACCTATCAATTTTATAAATACTTATTTTATTAAACTAACAATCAAACTGATATTTTTATCTATAAAATCACAAGGAGATGATCCTTTAACCTATGTACATCTTTAAATTTCATTTGTTTTCCATAATAATTGCATATGTATCTTTAACTTCTGCTCTTTTTTTATTAGAATTTGTGAAAGTTACAGTATTTAGTTAAACAAATACAATTGAGGCATAAAAAGTAAATGAAACAAGTATATAATAAACAATTTACATAATAATGTACATTAAAAACATTTATATTAAAAATTTATATTAATCTATGAAAAATCTATTTGCAATAAATAACTTATATAAAAATATTCAAAGTGAAGATTTATAGTTGTGTATAGCTTTCTTTAAGTACGCAATTATATAAAATATTTATAGAAGTATGATAAAATGATAAAAAACGATTTTTTAAAAAAAATAAAACAATTTTATTTAAATATATATTACATATTTTAACCCCCTCCCCCAATCACCTTCCTTCTCACTCCCCTCACCTTCAAGCCTAATTTATGCCAATGCTCCTTTCCCTCTCCTGTCCCTTTCTCTGGTCGACCAACTTGCTGCCCCTGTCTACCCTC
>JAVDBV010003669.1:0-12619 GCA_032619315.1 Piper longum | reverse complement strand
TATATAGGAATGATAGGGTGAAAACTTGAAAACTTAGGAACCCAACTCTAGTGTGTTGGACAGAAATTAATGGTGATGATGTTTCCCAAAGCAAAAGCTTGATCACCGTTGATCTATATCCAACTGTCTAACCACGGGTTTCTAAAATCTCAAGTTCACACCCTATCATTTCTCTCTCTCTCTCTCTCTCTCTCTATATATATATATATATATGTATTAAAATTACCTTTAATTTTTGTATATGTAACATTAATGGTTATTCCTTTATCTTGCAGTTTCTGAGTCATCCTGTTCTAGGTGAATTGTTGAGTAGAGAAGACCAAATGGTATGTTGGCTTCCATCTTGCTCTTGTTCCTTTGACACATTATTTGTCATGACATAAATTTGAATTATCTTAGTGAATATTCTTTTTGTCGATATGATGGGCTTGTTTAAGAGTGCCCTTGAGTTCAACAATATATTGTCATTTTCCACGCTCCTCATCGGGCTGTTATATATTAAATGGGGAAGGGTCTGAAACAAGCATTTCCATCTTGCTGAGCTTGAGAAAACTAACCTTTGATATATTTTGTGTCTTTTTGTAGATATTTAAGCATCTCGAGTCTATTGAGGTTGAGGATTTCAAGGATGTAAAATCAGGATATTCAATCACTTTGGTGGGCTCAGCTTCCTATAGTTTTATTTTACTGCTTTGTATTTTTTTGGATCTTCTGTCTTCATGTAACTATTTCTATGACAAGTATGCTATGGTGCTTAATGTGTAAAAAAATCATTTCATATCATGCAGAACTTTTCGCCTAACCCTTTTTTCGAAGATAAGAAGCTTTCAAAGACATATTCATTTTCTGATGACGGTACGACTTCTATAACCGGTACCACCATTAAATGGAAGGAAGGCATGGTAACTGATCGATCTCATTTTTTTTTTTTACTTTTATGAAGCAATCTGTTCCGGACTACATGAGAAGTTTTTGTTTCATTTCTTCTTAAATTACTAGGATGTGATGAATGGTAGTCCTCAGAAGAAGGGCAGTAAAAGATCTTTGACTGAAGAAAGGTATCTCAGTTTCTCTTTTTCTTTCACTTTCCATGCCCATACTCTCGTTAGCTTGAAAATGTGCATGTAGTACAAAATTTCACTCCTGTTGTGCATCCATTGCCCTGATTACTTCTATCCATTCACTTTTAAGTACCTGTTGCTAATACACAGTGATACGTGACAAATATACACAATCATAAATTAAGGCACTATATAATAATTTGATAAGTTCAAAACTAAATGTATTTAGTGGGCATTTTTTGCTTAATACAGGTGATATGAGATGATTCAGGTAACAAAGTTTCACACACAATGACTGCAATTGGCTAAATTAACTACTAAGAAGCAGGATAGTGATGCCGAAGAATTACAAGTTAATGATTAATTGTATATGCTGGTAAACTGGCTTAGGAAAAGAGCAAGCAGATTTCCAGTCTCAAACTGACAAGATCAATCAACTTCCAGTGGTCTATTAATTCAATTAAGGAAAACAAGTAACTTATCTGATTAGGTCAAACAATCTTCCAGATTTGATATGTATTCCATCAGTTTTTAGCCCTAAACGATGTTATCCTTTGATGTGGATCGACACTCAGCATCAACTCATGCAATAGCATCTCTCTTTTCAATCAGCTTTCTTTTTTGGTTCCTTTCACAATGTATGTGCATCCAATTAGTCCATCAATTGAAGCTGCAATCAAATATGTCAATTGATTCCCTTTCACTTAAAGGAATGAGACAATCTCCTTTATAGTTTGATTTTTCTTTTGATTGTTTTGACCATGCATAATATCCAGTTGATCCCCCAGGTTGCGAGCTTGCAGAACTAAAGGTTTGATTGATTTTCATTGCATGCATATAAAGTATGCATGCCAGATTTCATCAATCATTGATAATAATACAATACCTGTGGCTGAAATTGTGACTTAGGACATGGAATTTGGGTCGGAGGTTGGGTCCAATATCATGGAGTGGGGTGATTTGTTGTATGTGGGTGGTGTGTGTGTGGGTGTGTTGGGGATTGCCTTGTTAAAAAATGACAATAGTGCAATTTTTTTGTTTTTTTTTTGCGTCCTTTTGAACAAGTATGAAGTTCTGATAAAATTCTTATTTTTACCTACATCCAGTTTACATAAAAGTGCTTTCCAGGATGAGATTCTTGACAAGCTTGTATTGCTGTGCTTTTCTGATAAAATTTCTGATGCTAATGAGTTTGAAGATTTTAAGTTGTAATTTAATAGTCTTAAAGATGGATGGTTATTGTCAGAATTTTAATTTTATTTTCGTGACTCATCTCTTTGGGTTATCGAGTATATTAGGTTTAGGGTTTTGTAGATTTATCCAATTAATATATTTGCCTTCTGTCATTATAGTTTTGAATTTTATTGGACTGATGACATAAATACAAGGGTGTTTTGTCATCTCCATATTATTATTGATTGGTTGTCCCATGATTCTTTCCCTTCTATCCATTCCAGTTAATCCTATGTCATCAATGTTTAAACTTCTATCAGACTTGTCACCAACAAACTGTATGGCCAAATTTGTTTATTTAGCTCCTCCAATACGGTCTTTGAGATCTTACTCAAAGATCCTACAACTTCAAGTCAGGCATTTTGAAAAGACGTCACAATTGTGGCCTGTGAGCCTGAAAGATCCTTGTTTAGTGAAACACTAAACTTGTGTCAAATTACTCAAGATTCTGTGAATATGTCAATCTTCAGTAATTAGCTGCAACTGCCAAGCTAGAACTCTGTAGCTTGACAAGAGTGTGGGTATATCCAAGGGCCTCAACAGATCCGTTTCAACATAGATCAATTAACCTCATAAGAAATACATCAGAACTGTCATAAATCACCATTAGTGTAGAAACTTTAAAGAATTGATTTGCCCAATTGCACTTTGATTGATTTGTAAGAATCAACAAGAAAAAGATCTGATCCGGTTGAACCAAAATGGATATAATAAAGAGAAGGTTAGAAGGTATAAATGAAGAAGAAGATAGACGTCTGATGATGAAGAAATAGATGATTTGAATTTCCTCTCAATCATGTAATTCAATCATCAAACGGTATCCAGTGCAATGGTTTCGGCAAGTGTTTGATACAATGTGTTGTGCATTCAAATCCCTTTTAATAAATAACATATCCTTGTAGGAAAATGAGATTGTTGATGAACAAGTTTATGACGATTCGGTGGAAGAGGTTCATGGCCGAAATGATGAAGACACAAATGAAGCTTTCTTAGTAGTTGTTAGGTGTGTTTCACAGTGCCTGCTGCAAATGGTTTAGGTTGTTTTGCAAGTTTTCATACTTACATTAAGTGTGGTCAAATAGTTTGTCATGTCATTATTGACAATAGTAGTTTGATTTGACGATACCTTTGTTGCCAACGAGAACTTATTTTCAGCAAATTATAAATCTTAAAGCAATTTTGAGAAACAGGATGAAATAAATTACAATTCAAATCATCAAAACTCCTTGCAGTTTCTAAATAGGGTGTGGTTGCTGATCCATAAAATAGCTCAAGTTATAGTAGATTTACTTGAACCTAAGGCTCTTCATGATATATGTAGTTTTCATGGGCCAGCCACCTTACATGATTGATTTAATGATTTATTGTGTCAGTATGTTCATGCCCCTTATCACCCAATATTTAAGGAAAAGTGAGCCTTACATGACAGTGGAAGCATTAATGTATTTGTCGAATGATTTTTTTCCTACATAGACGAGGAGGCCTTGCCTTACCTTCCTTTTCGGGAAGACTAAATTACAGGGCTTCTTGATAGATCAAGTTTATCTAATCCTATACCCATAGTTTGCATCAGTTTGGAATTCCACTAACTCGTAAGGGTTTTTTCCATTAGAATGAAGAATTCTTGTTGGCTATGAAGTAATTGAATTTTCATTCATATTAGTGTTTTTCATGTCTCGTAAGTAATATTTGTTTTATTTCCATATTTGCATATTTCCTAGTATGCATAGAACATAACTTTCTTAATTTTGTTTGACTTTCTTCATTGTTGCTAGTACTCTAGCAAGGCATTCAATTGTTTGTAGAGGAATTTCATTGCCAATCCTTCCACTTATCCATATAGTACATTATCATAGATAGTCAAATTTATTAGGCTAAGTAAGTGAACCACATGAACTTGTGTTTATTACTTTAGGTTTGCTCTTGGTTGACTTATTACCTGCAAGTTGTTTGCATTTATAATTTTGTTCTCGTAAGTAAATATTGTATCTACATAATAAGATTTGGTTAGGGAAGGTTACATTCTGAAAATTGTGTGATTTAATGAGGATCTTTAGAATTAGTGATCAAATAAGTACTAGAATGAAGGTGATAGACTGTAGATCAATCAAGAGAAGTGGGATGACCAAAATTCGTCAAACTGAGGCTAAATTGAGGCTTTTAAACTCAATTTAGGTTTAAGGGATTTCTGTTGTTCGAGTTATGGGTCATTGAATTGGGAATGAGAGAAAATTAGACTGTAGTAGTGATCGTTAATTTTAAAATAGATACACAATAGCAAAGAAGACTCAACTAAAGACATTTGAAAACCCATATAAGTAACCTGAAGATAATAAAACTAGTGGCCCTACAAAGCTTCTCCCTTCAAAACCTTGATCTCAGTTCAAAATCTGGAAAGCAAGCAATTAAGTCCTAGGCAATCACCAAAGCAGCATTATCACAAGGAAGCCCATGCTAGTTGGCCAACACTTTGTCAATCAATCAACCATTCTGGCAGGTGCATTGATGCTTCAACACCACTGCAGGTAATGAATGTAACTCTCTCAACAAAACAAGTCGAAGCAAGGTAGAAGACAACGAATTAGGCTTGCCCATCTTAGCCTTAGGCCTTAATTTTACACATGGAAGACTAGATGAATTGTTGCTCCATTTATTATCTCCAAGTGGTAGATGTCCTGTCCCCTCTGATCTAACACTCAGAAACCTAGCATCAAGTTTTTTGACTAGTTAGATGATATAAAACAATGGGACAATACGGTTGAATCTTAATATAGGCCCAATCATGCGTATTAAATGCCTAATCCATTACCCTTTATTACGTGAGTGTTCATAATCGATTAGGGTTGAGCATTCGGTCGGTTCGGTCGAACCAAATTGAACTGAATTAACTTAATTTCATTTGGCAACCAAATTTCGTAACTAACCCCAAATTGAATTACTCTTATATCCAAACTGAATCAAACCAAAATATTTCGGTTAATTCAATTTGTAACTGAATAATCGAATTATATTAGAAGTTATTTAAAAAATAATTTTTTAAAATTATTTAATTAAAATTATATCATTAGTTTAGTGAACATTACTAATTAATTAGTAATTTTAAATGAATATATCATATTAATTAAATAAAATTTAATCATGAGAATATTATAAGCTCATGATAATTTACATAAAATATAGATTTTTGAATATTTTTTAGAAAGTTCGGTTAATTCGGGTAAGTTCGGTTCCAAATTGAAATATCAATATACATATCAGTTTGTTTTCGGCCCTGTTGAAAACCAAACCAAGCTATTTTGGAACTGAACTAATTTGCTAATTTGAGTTTGGTTTGGTTCGGTTTTCAGTTTTCACCAAATTATGCTCATCCCTATCCTCGATTGAGCTGTTTCCAAGGGAGATTTTAACAATTTTAGGCCTTATTTCGATCCGTCAATTGTTGCTTCAGCTTTCCCACCACTAGACCTTCCATAATGTAACTTGACATCTACAGTGGAGGTCGACAGATTGGGCCTCACACGACATTACTTGTGTAACTGAGTGAGATGTCATATTGTATCAACACTTAATATAATTAGAAATCATGGCCATTGTTTTAGATGAGATTAGCGTATGATCGACTATAAGTATCTCTCCACCTCTTAGTACCTTGCTCTAGGCATATATCTGCTGGTTTAAGCACTGTACCTTGCATTTTAAAGAGCTCTTTTCAAAAGGCGCCATCACCATCAGTGACGGACCTTTATGTCGTGCTTTAAGCCCATGCCGATAAGAAATGACTGCCCCTCATGTATGTCCTTAAAGACCTAATGTTTCCATTATTTTGAGTTACATGATAATGTTGTAATTATCACTTTATGAGGTTCTCTGAGGCTGACACAACCATATCGTGATACCGGTCAATTGTCACCGTTAGGTGAGCTAAGAGAGGCCATCCTAGAGAGGGTTCCTGATAACTTGACCTACTGGTGCTTCACAAACTCAAATTGGGCCAATGTAAGTGCCGTAGGTTAACTTAAGATCAACTCTCCACCTTTATCATACTTCATCTTCTCATGTCTCGATGGAAGGGAGTTTACTCCCATGGTTAATTTTTGTTGCATTTAGATGACAACCTAATCAATCCGTCAAATAAGACTCAACGAAAGACACCTGAAACCCAATTAAGTAATCCCAAGATAATCAAACTAATGGCCAAATAAAATGCTTTCAGTCAATATGAAAAATGAGAGAATTGAACAGTTGAGTTCTGGATCTGGTCCTGCAAAAGAGTGTCCTATATACTTTTTTGGAAAAAATTACTATCAACAATAGCTGATATTCCTATGTCAGCTAAATTTAATGTGATCTCTTGGATTACAAGGATGGTTGGATGTTAAGGGTAATTTTGTCCAAATTACAAAATATACAACCATGCAATCTAAATGGATGGCTAGATTTATATGTTGCTGATATTGTTTTCTCAACTATTGTTACTAAGAAATCTCATTATTTTGGAGTGATTTTAAATGAAGGTAGCTACTTATGAATGAGCCATATTAGTTTTATTTTTGTGGTGAATAAAATGCAATGGGATGCTTGCGTACATTCATTCTTGCAATCCTTTAGGCGGCAAGTGGGAATGTATCCCCAGCAACCGATAATTTACTTTTTCCTCTCTGATATAATCAATGAGGGAAAACCAACAGAAAAATATACTATGGACTTTGTGATGTGATTTTTGTTTAATGACTACTATTCTCATCCCTGATTCAAAGCTGGTGAATGAAATCCAGTTTACTTCTCTACGAAAGAGTGATAAAAGAAGATATGTATCTCCAACCTAATCTCATGACTTGAGACCAGTCATTCACTCTTTGCACTAAAATCCTTAGCAACGATTGTGTTGTGTGTCATGAGAGCTTCTTTAATATGATTTAATCTTCTTTCTATTTGTTCTGTTGCATGCAGATATTCTGTTAAATGGAGTTGTTGCATAATTTCTTTTTCACTAATTTGAATGATGCAAGCAAGTAATCTACACTTGAGTAAAATTTTCACATAAATTTCTTCACTAATCTATATGGATAAGATGTGAATGCAGCTTCTTCTCTTGGTTTATTGAAACACAACAGAAAGACATTTCAGATGCCTTTTATGATGAGGTCCATTCTTGTTTTTTGGCATATGTAACTTTGACTTATTTAACTCTAGGTCTCTTCTTAGTGAAGCATTGAGTCAAATTGTTCTGTTCCTACGTACTTTTCAGGTGGCTGAAATAATCAAGGAAGACTTATGGCCAAATCCACTAAAGTATTTCAATAATGTAACTTTTATTTTTTCATTTCTCCCCTCGAAATTTTACCAAATCTTTTGGTGGTGCTGGGCAGCACTTAATTTATTATTTAGATGCAGGATACTGATGATGAGTCTGATGGAAATGAAGGTGACGAAGAGGTAAACATATTATTACGTTTAGTAATGACCTTCCTTCAAAAGGTGTCTCCATTTTTTAAAGTCTTTGAATTGATATTTTGAAGCAGTTAGCATAAAGAACGTAATGTGATATGTGAAATACTCCAGTATTCAGCTAAGTTTGCTAGTCTCAAAAGAAGTGGAAAATGATCATACATTTGCAAATCATGTGCCTGTCATGCGCCTTATGGTCGGGTTTTTTTGTTGCATCTTTCTACGGAGTGAATATTCAAGTTGATGAATAGTTTTCGACAGTAGAGATTAAAATTTGCAAGTTTTTCTGCCAGGGAAATGAAGATGGTGGTTCTGATGCAAACAATGATGACCAAGAAGAAAATGGAGATGAAGAGGATGATGGTTGAAATGTTTTGCTGCAATTAGAAAGCCATATATTGGGGCATTATTGAGAGCAGGTATATTGTTGCAGAACGAAGGCATAAAAAACAAAATGGGGCTGGTTTCATCTTTTGGTTTTTCAAGCAAAATGTTTCTTTTGAATCGTTCTGTTGCGTTGCTTTCGTGTGATACCTTGAAGCCTATCCAACAAGTGGCCTGTAATGCATTAGTTCCCTCTAGGATTAGCTTCATCCGATGTTCTCATATCCACCTTATTTAATATATGTATGCATGTAAGTATTTATGCATTATTTCTCACCGCAAAAAAAGCTAGTCACTCAGACGTCCTAGTGGATTTATTTATCTATTGTATAATTTTACAAAGCATGTTCTTTATATGTGCTGCTTCTTTATATATGGAGCCATATTTCTGGCATTAAGTTATCCTAGTGGGTTTATTTATCTATTTTATGATTTTACAAAGCATGTTCTTTATGTGTGCTGCTTCTTTATATATGAAGGCTTATTTCTAGCATTAAGTTATGATATGGAGATCAATGGAGTTACTCCAATTTGGGGTCTCTTTTTTTTAACGTTCTTTTGGTAATAACTGCCTAGAGACTTGTTCGAAGATGAATTTGCTTGGTTTTAGGAGATGGTTAATCCAATATAAGTTTCTTATCGCTTGCAGTTCTGTTTAGTAGTTAAGAAGCTAGTTATGTTCATCTTTTTATTTGAGGAGGGCATGCATATAAGCCATCTACAATTTGTTTTAATCGATATGAAGTTTGAGATTGCCCACTTGATAAAATGGAATTCCTGAGTTTGATCTTGCCAGGCTTGTAAAACTCATAATTATTTTTTGTATTTTTGAAAAAATGTTTTCTGCCGTTGATTATATTGGAGCGCGGTCTAGATTTGGTCTTTGCAATATCTGTATCCTGAAGCAGATTTTCATCAATGTATCCAAAATATCAAACTATGGTTAGTGACAAGATTCGCTCAAATTGGAATACTGCAATTTGATCAGGCTGTTTTGGATTGAAAAAGACAAAATTTTGGTGGTTTGTTTGGTTAACATGAAAATAATGTAAAATGAAAAAAAATTTATAGAAAATAGAAATATAATAAAATAAAATGACCTGAAAATTTTCAAAATGTCACTTGCGTGTAAGGGTTTGATGGTAAGAAAATAAGATAGAAAGTGAAATATTTGTCTTCTGAAAGTTTTTAAATTTTTTTTTTGTTTTTCATAAGAAAATGTTAGATTGTGAATGAAGAAACTGAAATTTGTTCGGGCTTGTTTGGTTGAAAATGGCCGATGATTCAAATCTAGTTGCATTGATTCAGATCAAGTGGGCACTGGGAGTGTGTTAGGGATCAAATGTGAAGGGAAATTTTGTCTTTTTAGGTTTGATAGCATAGTTTTAAATATCATGTTTAGTATAGTTTTAGCCTCTATATTATTTTAATTTATATTCATTTTTTTAATTAAATGTTTTATAAAATTGGATTTTTTATATCATGGTATTTTGATTTGTATTTAATTAAATAATAATTATAGAATATATTTTAATATTTAATGACATTTTATTTATATTTTTAAGTTTAAGTTAAATAAAAAATATTTTGTATGGACTATAAATATAAATTTATGACGTCGGGTCATGTAGGACTTATAATAATTTAATATATTAAATATAGATTATAATTAATTATAACTTAAAAATAAATCATAATTGAATGAGAAAATATACTATAGCAATTTGGTTTATTTTTTTTTTATTTTGTTGTATTTTTATTGCCCAAATCATCTATTGAGGTATGAGTTTCCCTTTTACTAATAACTAGCTGGTGGACCCCCTGTGAGATACATTTAAAATTTATTAATAATATATATTAAAAATATACACAATTAATTTCAAAAGTATTACTATATTATTTTTAATAAAAATAATGATTTTTTAAAAAATTTTAACAAAAATATAAATATTAAAAGTAATTTTAACAAATAAATTTTTTTAATAATTACATGGATTTTTAATGATTTTTAATAGGAAAGAATCATACTCTAAATTATTTTAATAATAAATAATAATATATAAATAACTAATCTTATCAAATCTTTAAACATTTAAATTAAATATATATTATTAAATAACAAATATGAATTGATAGTATAATTATAAATATATTAAATTTATCAATATTTTTAAAATTCCTAATTTAGTAGGAATTTTAGTCTTAACACTTTTCTAATAATAAATAATAATAATAATTGTAATAATTTTGAATTAAGTAAATGTTATAGGATCTATACAATTATTCTAGAGTCAGAATAAAAAACACAGATATAAGAAAGACTGAAATATTACAAGAACGAAAAAAAAAACTCTTACACTTAATGTAGAGGGGTCGAAGAGTAGATAACAATTACTCGTATATAAAATACTTTGATGGTGTCCATTGTCCAACTTTCCATTTTGTGAGAAAAAGGAATCTGCCAATTGCCATACTTCTTACGAATGTTGACAGTAGACTATGGCGCCTTACAAGCAACAAAAGACAAAGGTCGTTTGGTAGAAGATGGCTCTTTTTTCCTTTTTTTGAAAAAAATAACCTTTTTTCCAAGCTAAATTTAATGACTTTTGTTTGAAAAAATACAAATTTAACAGGGTAAATCAAGATCCTAACACCGAACGCCACTGGCCACCAACTCACTCCTTTGCATCCAAAACAAGCAGCCAAGTTCTACTTCCGCATCCTAGGCAAGAGGATGAGTGACTAATAATAGAATGGAGTGGGAGTTCTACACCACTAGAAAAATTCTTGTCTATTGAGATCATTATCTTTTTTCTTATTCACATTGTACATTTACTTATTTTTATCTCACTCAATACTCTTTTATTTGACTTGCTCCCTAGACACCATTGAATGAGAATGTTTAATTCAATTGGAACTCTTTGCATGGTTCGAGGATTTCGCCAAAGCTGGAGTCTTTAGTTGAATTGAACTTGATTGATTTACTTTTTCACGTTGGGATTTTTATTGTGAAGTTGTAATTAATTCAATTACTTTTAAATGGTATTTTTTAGTCAAAATCTTTACTAATTTTGTATAATTTAAAGGCTCTTATAACATTTTTAATCATTAATGTTTCATATATTTTAAAATCTAGTATACCACATTAAATTCTATTAAATTAGATCAATCCGATTAAACCGATTATATCACATACCCTTTAAAAATCTGGTATACTTTGGTCAAAACCAGTAATTGATATTTTGAGTTTTTATCAAAAAAGGGGAAAAGTTTTTTATATGAATCAGCAACCAGTTTTGACAAGAGAATTGAAAAATCAAGTATTATTACCATAAAAAGAAAATATATTATAATGACGAAACTGGCTGCTGATTTAATTTATTTTTTAAAGTAACCTAAGTTTGCAGTGGCTAGGATCTAGCGGATCTACCTTGGTTTAGCCAGATGTGTCCGTGATAGACAAATTTTTGTTCCCCTGCCATCTATTTTTTTTAAAAAAAGGAGGTTGTTCCCCTGCCATGAGTTCACTACTTATATATGTTATAACCGATAATTAGAAATAAGACTAAGCTACAATTGACTAAATATGATAGCAAAACAAAGTAAAACAACGATCATCCTTGAGTATAAGTGGGCATGAATATAACTGAATAACTAATAACATAAACTAATACACAATAGATCATAAAATGATAACTTAATTAAACTGAATATGGCATGATAACTGATAACCTGATACTAACAAACTAATTACCTAATTAATATTACTCATGTGACTTACTTGTAAGCCCTAGTAGGTTAATATAATTAGCATGCAAAACATGAAAATATAATTTAGTTAATTAACCATGTGACTTATATGTAAGTCATAGTATGCAACGATCCAGCCCAAAGTGTAAACGAGTGGGCTTAAGTCATCTTTTTAAAAGTGGATAACCAAAATTGAATTTCTATATTCCATTCTTTCTAATAAACTGGATCTTACTTTATTAGATGTTAAATGCGGGACTAAGTTGAAGGATGTCGTAATCTACCTACTTGAGGAAATTTTATCTTCAAAATTCCTACACTTAGCCAGTCGCTAGCCGTAGCCCATGCCCTTCTTAAGCCTGTGGCTAACAGTCTAACCAATTAACACCCCAAATCTGGTTCACTATCGGGAACCGAACCAGAATGTCACTTGACCTGTTTAGGCCGACTAACCCAAACCTAACCCTGAGGATCTACTCTCAGTGTCTCGAGATGGAAGATGTTGATTGCTATGCATGGATGAATGCACAAAATAAACTTAACATGCTACTATATGAATGACGTGTTAACCAATTCACATACCAAAATAATTTTGATGAAAATCGATAAAATTCGTAAAATAAGACGGATTGAGTCTCTCCTAAAAGTGCAATTAAGGGTCACCCTATCAAATCAACATGTGTGCATATGTGTGTGTGTGTGTGTGTGTGTATATATATATATATATATATATATATATATAC